>QANZ01054603.1:0-16606 GCA_003254925.1 Chamaecrista fasciculata | reverse complement strand
TCCCAATTTTAGTGAATTTAATAAATCAATATTCTCCTACTTTTTAGGAAAACTATTTAATTTATTTATTCACTAATATTTTAATTGTAAAACTATTTAACAATTAATTAAATTTAAATTTGTCCAACAAATTTAAAACCCTTAATCATAGACATTTATTTAAGACAAGATTTAATGTCCTAAGACATTTAACTATGTCTTAAATTGTGTCACCTAAGTGACTCACGAATTAACCCTAATTCGTGTCCCAAGAATTAGCATCTTGATCCTGCTCATGTGTGACCCAGCAGGCCTCACGTGAAGTTGGCAGCAAATCATCTTTATGACTCACAAGTTGTGAGCGGACTCTAGCAAGCCATCACAACTACCCAAAACACGGGAGTTATCGCTTTAACGACTTTTAACGATTTAACCTAAATACCACCTTGTCATAATTCCTATTGTCTCACGATATTTTGGTCATGGATTAGGCACGGGAATGTCATCCAAAATCCAAACCACAACTTTCTCGATTTCTTGAGTTAGTCCCAATTCCCAGCGTGGCCACGCATTTCTTGGACGGACTCATCGAGAGCGCCAGTTAAATATCTCTCATCTTAAATGAGGGACAAAATCCCATCTTGGTCAACCACATTCCTTTGCACGGTAATCAACCAAACCCGTACCTAGCCTGTATGGCTACCCTGCTACGGGTAACGTTGGACTAGGCCAAAGTTTGACAACTACAATGCCGGAATAGTCAAGACCTCAGGTCTAAGGCTATCATGACAGGTGTACAGGAGAGGCTCGCTTATGACTAAACCCATGCAGGACTCTCCGGGTCGGTCCAGCAATTTGTAACCCTTAAAATTGCACCATGGCTCTCGAGAAGCATCTAGTGCATGTATCTCTATACACCGAGGTCATGCTGGTCTTAGTTCATTTACGTTCCCACGTGAATGATCGACCAGGGACAGTTTTAGATTAATTATCTTATAATTAATCAAGGACGCTATCATAGTAAACACGCTAATAATATGATAACAACATAATTTATCTCTATAAATTAATCAAAAATACATATGTTCAAATAACACATAAATAAAATGATTGGCCCTAGGGCACAATCTCCATCACCCTCTTCATTCATTCATATTTCACATATCTTTATATATCTTCATATAATTGGTCATAAGTTTTTTTGTTTTTTTATTGGTACAAATCATAAGTTTTTGTTAATTACATCAATTATTACTAATGAAGGCTCCACAAGAAGCTGTGAAACCTATAAAACAACAAAACTATTGGCATCAAGTGTTACAACATGTCTGACACAAGTGAAATGGGCGACAACTTTGACCTCTTTGAAGACAACAAAAAGGTCAAGATGTGGTGCTTATTCCTTGCAATCCTTGCAATCGTAATTGTGCTTGGCGTTGTTGGGGCTATTGTTGGTCTCGTGGCATCTGTACCTTCTCCTCAACTTTGATTGGAATCAGTTTCTCTGAGTCACCTCAATTATTCTACTTCACCCACGGCTATTTTTAGCCTCATCATGAATGTTCATCTTTCTCTAAAGAATCAAGACATTGGAAGATTTGATTATCATGCTAATAAGAATGTGACTGTGCTGTATGGGAACTTTAGTATTGGTGATGGCGTAGTAAGCGATGGCACTGTGAAGGGCAGAAAAACTAAAGAAATCAATGTTACACTCAACTTGATACTTACAATTTCACCAAAGATATTGTTTCAGGTTCACTGAATCTCGCCATCTCTACCGAACTTAGGGGTAAAAACAATGCTTTGTATTTATTCAAAAAGAGACGCACTGTTCAAATGACTTGCATCTTCCGTCTCAATTTTACCTCAAGTTCAGTTGACGATATCCAATGCCCATAGAAAGCATTTTTTATTTTACTTTTCTTTTTTATTTATGTTCTTTTATCTTTGTTGAGTTATAATTGTTGGAATCAAATCTTTTTGCAAGATTTGTGCATAAATATATCTCTTAGGGTGTATGTATGACCATATCAAATTTTGATAATTATCTATTGTTTGATTTTGATTTGATAACCATCTCCATTTATAAAATTATCTATGATTTACCGATTCTATTTACCTTAATAATATAACATTTATGTTAATACTACATTTATATATATATATATATATCTTTCGCATATTTTCATATCATCACAAATTCAATTTTACTGTTTTATTTCTATTTTAATATATAATCAATACTCAAGAAATTAGAAAGAATTAATTAATAATGTTAAGTATTGGAGTTACAAAAAAGTATCCATCCATAATGTGCTAATTGAGGGCAGCGTAAGATTGATTATCATGTGAAAAAGGAAGCAAGCTAGGGTTTATACTTTATACTAAATTGTCCAAGTAACATAGAATTATAGTGGTGGATGATTCCTTTCCACATGTAGTCGTTAAATATATAGTTAAATTTAATTTATCAAAAGAAGATATGATTGATGATCTATTAAGGATCAAGTCGTCAACTCGATGATCTTTTAGAAATTAAATTGTTAGTTTATTCTAAATCCCTATATAGAATTAGTCAAAAACAACTGAAAATTGAACTCAAGTCTGACCAGCATCACTTCTAACAATCCCATGAAGTCATGAACACCAGTTACAGTCATATTTAGATAGGTTAATCTTCTAACTACATTTACTTAGAAAATAATTATATCAACTGGATCAAAAGCTTTTAAAACTGACTAGAGAAGCTTAGGATTCGAATATGACAAGATAAAGATTAAATAAGTAAATAAAATGTTAACATAAACAAATATAAGGCACAGCAATGCAAGCACAACTTTTTTCTTTTCAGACGGGAAAGCGTGGAATTATCAACCAAAAACACTTATACCTAATTTCACCATGAAAAGGAAAATCGCACAGAAACAAATAAAACATGCAAATTATTGGGCATAGATGATAATTAATCTGTTCCAAGCGGCATTGGTATATATTCATCATCCATTCCTTACTCTCTGAAAGTGATAACTGATAAGGCAATCTCACTTAAACTCGTTTTCATAAGCCACACCATTAATCTTATTTCTTTGGATGTACAAATTGATAGAGCCTCAAAATGACCCCACCACTTGAAAGAATTCTTGAGTCATGTTAACAACCAAACTACTTATCTGTGGTAATAACAAAAACAATACTACGTTCTAACTTCAATAAGTATTTTAACAAATTTAAACTACCTTTCTCACTTACAAACTAAATAAAAAATAAGGGAATTGCTCAAGTGTAGCGGGAAGAGGCAACAGATTTTTCATCCTTGATTTACCTCAGATGGAGTTTTTGCCACAATTGACAAGGCATGTAATCCAGACTGCAATTCCTCTTGCAAGAGGTTATAAATAAGCCTATGCCTCTTAACTAAACTCTTTCCCTCAAACTCTTGAGATACAACCTTAAGATTGAAGTGTGTCTCACCGTCACTTCCTCTAGCACCTGCATGCCCTGCATGTTGATAAGAGATATCTTCAACTTGTAATTCAACAGGACGAAGCTCCTTCTCCAATTTTTCCTTGATCCTCTTCCCTCTGCTCCCTAGAACATCAGAATTCAACTCAGTGGTATTCGATTCTTCTGATTTCTTACCATCAACTTCAGAACTCAAGCCACCATTTAAGCCCAAAGTCTCAACAATAGTATCACTTTGGGACTCAGAATTCGAACTAGGGTTCAAATCACCATCACCATCGCCATCACGAGCCTTTTCAGATTCCACATACAACATAAGCGCCTTTTTCTGCATCAATTTCAACATATTCAAGAACCCATTGTTCCTTGAAGGAGTCAGGCTCTGTTGTAGCCCAAGGAGGACAACGAAATCTGGTGAGATCCGGATGACCTCAGATACGGGTCGACCCGAAAGCCCTTGAACGAGAAGAGCTGCAAGTCCCTTTGTGAGAACGGAATCGGAGTCGGCTTCGTACATGACGTTCTTGTCTTGGTCGAGGAAGGCTCTAACCCAAACCTGGGAAACACATCCTTCAACTTTGTTCTCTCTGGTCTTGAATTGGGCATCAAGGGGTTTGAGGTTTTTGCCATAGAACATGAGTTGCTCGTACTTGGCCTTGGGTTCCTGCACAGACTGGAAAAGCTTGATGATCTCTTGAAGCTTCGGAGGCAGCTCTTCAATGGGTTGCAGAGAAGTAGATGTTGATGCAGTGGATGAGGATGGTGTTGATGATGGTTTCGTTTGGATTCTCTCAAAGGAGATGGGTCTGTTGAAGAATGAGAGCTTGGAAGGTGGTGTTTGCCAGAAGATAGATTGATAAAGTGGGATCTTATTGGGTGAGAAGACGGAGATTCTGGAAGTGAATAATCGAAACGAACAACATGGTATCGAATTTGCAGCCATGATTTCAACTCCAACAAACAAAAGCACTGTATGTGTGTGTGGCCGCTCGCTCAACAATCAACAGGGGGTGAGTCGAATGATGACATGGGCTTTTGAATAGCTCCCTCTCAGAGCAAAAGTTGACCCTTCACTTGTACCTGTATCTAAAAAATGTTAAACAAGGGGTGAGACGAAACTCAGTGAGCGGCTAACTCATCCCAGTCGTGGTGTAGGGCACCATGTAGGGAGAGAGAATAGTCAATCCAAACCAACAAGTATAATAACAGAATCTAAATCTACATTTAACCACGACAATCCAATAAAGACAGAGATTCGAGTGCACAAGGTACAAGGCAAAAGATAACGCAACGAATGATATTCTTAAAATCTTTAGAAGAGTGCGGGGAGCTAGAAATAACATTTATCTAGGAATTATATTAATAAGTCCCACAAGGATATAAATACTTTTAAAATTAATCTCAAAGGTAAAGCTCGTCAGCTTGATAAAAAGAGGAAAGTTAAATTTTACTAATATGAAATTTGAATATGAAACATGTAAGGAATCTGTTCTTGATAAAAATAGCTTTTTAAAGAAGGTAAAATACTTAAAAAATATAGATTTAGCAAAATTCCATGGAGTTAAAGAATTTTAAGAAAAACATGCCTTAAAGATTTATTCGAGAAGAAATAAAGTTGAATAAAGTTCAGTAAAGGAGGTGATAAAATTTTTTAAGTTTTGTTAAAGTTTGGAAAATGAAAACTAATTATAAAAATCTTCTTTTAAAACTCTTTTCAATGACCAAAGCTTGGTAAAACAAATTATTTAAATCACTCAAAAATTCACAATTCATAAGGACTTTATAACTAAATTCTTTAAGACCATTGAGGGAGACATGAAAGATTTAAAAAATTAAGTAACACTGTGATGATAGAAATATAGATCTCTCTCAAATCATACTCTTTGAGATATTAGAAATATAGTTTTGGAAAGTCGTTTTAAATAAAAATAGCCTAGAAGAATGAAATGCTTCTTGAAAACACCGATTGAAAATGAAATTGATTATTCAAAAAGGAGTTTATGTAAAACCATGAATGACCAAATAACAATTACATCAATAACATTATTTACCTGTAAGGTAGCCAACAACACCATAACAATCCAATTGATATCATTCTAACTATAAAAGGTAATGAAACATTTATTATCAATAATATAAGTATTCAACATCGCACAACCATCAACTTCTCAGCAAGTGAAATGTCAATACAACCAATACATAACATTCATCAATTTATAAGAAAATAAAGTCGCCAACCAATTCATGACAATCATCAATTTATCAAACAAGTAATATTCCAATACAATCCATAAGTCAACCAATCATCACATTTGATTCACAAGTGAAGCACAATATTAATACTTCCACCTCAACCCATTAGGGAGTACACAAGTCATCACCTCGACCCTTAGGGAAGCACACATTTAAGTATTTCCATTTTGCCTCCACTCTTAGATGAGGAGCATATATAATATCATCAATATCCACATCAACCCGTTGAGGAGCACACATCATTTATTTATATAGCCACCTCAACCCAACGGGGAGCACACAATATATATTCATATACTCCACCTCAACTTAACGAGGAGCACACATAATATATATATACACAACCTCAATCTTGGTAATTCATTTTCAAAAAAGTTAAACAAAAACATTTCGAAAAAAAGTTTATGATAAATGAAAACTCCATTTACAATCAACCAAACAAACCCTGATCGAGGCAAGGATAGGAAAACCACTCACCTCGATCCAGAGGATAGATAATTACACCTTTTAGCTTTCCAACCAATGATCAGTGTAGGCAAATCTATAAACACATTCACAAATAAGGATTCAATCACACAATTCAAGACTTGACTTTCAAATGACCCCAAGGTCTTAACTCTTCACAAAAGCTAATGACAAACTCTCACTCCTTAACACTCATCCTAGTCCTTAGTCACACTCACCCAAGATCCTAACAACTAACCAAGGGACTAAAAAGAGGCTTGGGTATCAATTTGGGAGCTTTAATAATGTTTGAAAACTATAGGTTTAAAATAGATTCACAAACAAGTTTCAAAAATACTAACTTGAGTCAATCTCACAAACTTGACACTTTCACTCTTTCAAGTCAAACTTGCACATTTTTTTTTTCACAATTTAAATTAGAAAAATATGGTATGAGCTTCTTCCACAACTCTCAATATATCAATTTAGTTCATCAAAACCATCAAAATCACCTCTAGGGACCAAAATGCAAACTTGCTGACCCCCCTTAGTTCACCTAAGAATCCGCTATCTAGGCTTATCTTTCCCTCCCTAGTATTTCCTATAATCCTAGCATGCCTCAACCAAGAAATTAAACAAAGAGACTTAGGTAAGTCATTTGGGAGCTTTAGTATGTGTTTGAAATCCATTGCTTAAGATTAGTTCATCAACAACTTTTAAAATCAAAAACTTAAATCAATCTCACAACTTGACACATTCTTTTCTATCAAATTTAACTTGCATAGATAAACTTCCACACTTTAAATTCCATACTATTGTTCCAAAACTCTCCATAGTTCCAAAGTATCTCATTTACTTCATCAAAATCATCCATAGGGACCAATTTGTAAACTTTAAAGTTTCACCATGAAAATCAAGTTTCAAAATATACATTCTAAATTCAAGTTAATACCATGGAATTCATTATAACCCTCCAATAAACTCATCAAACCCATCAATTTCAAGAAAGCAAAGAGTTTTTGTCAAAAACCCCAATTTCAAGTTTACCCCAAACCCTATCGGGTCCAAAATTCATGAATATTGAAACCAAGCATCAACCCATTGGTTTAGAGTGCTAAGAACATCCTAATTTAATAAGAAAACAACAGCGATTTCGAGTTTACAGCAGCAGCACATGAAAAATCCACAATCTAAAGGACCAAAACGTGAAGAATGAAATTAGAGGGACGCCAACCCTAGTGAAGGAAAGTTTCCAATCAACAATCTAATAGTTTAGAGGTGAAAAAATGGTTCAATATTCACCAACAATCCACAAAGATTAAGAGGAAAACCAGCAAAATCGAAGGGAGGCATGAAATGGGAGAAAGACGAGGAAAAGAAATCGTTACCTAGGAAGAAGAATGATGGCCGACGGTGAGCCGTCTCCGGTGATGATGGCCGTCGTCTGACGACACCGACGGCGGCGGTGGTGGTGGTGGGAGGCAACAACGGCGGCGTGAAGGAGGAAGAGAAAGTGGATGAGAAAATGACGAGTGTTTGAGAGTGTGAGAAGAGGAGTCGTGAGCTGGGTTTTATGAGCATGTGGGGCTGTTTTGCAATTTCAAGGAGTAAAGGGGAACAATTTGCTATTCAGATGCAGTTTCCTAAGGATTAGAATTCACGGAAATACCCAGAATAATTTGACTCATTTCAAAAAGGTCCTAAAATCTCAAAATTTATAAGTTAAAATTTCTTGACAAAATTTATATGATAACTTCTTTGGGGAGAGTAGATTGCAAATATGTAATTTGTTTTTGAAAAATTTCACTCTAACATTTTTTAATTCTTACTCGAAAATGCTCTATTATGGAGCCAAAATAAAAGACTATATGAAATTTTAAATCCCATTTGCTTTAAATTTTTAGGCACAAGCCAAAAAAAATATGGGGATTTTAAATATCATAATTAAATTTTAAAAAAATTATAACCTGAAAACTTCTAATATTGATCTAAAATTAGCTAAAAATCTATCTAAAATTCTAAAAAAACAAAAATCATCAATTCTGTTTATTGAACATCCAAAACTAAATTCTAAAACTTAACAAAAAAAAAACCTAAATTCTAAAATTTTCGTATCTAACAAAAGCATTAAACCAAGGATTAATGGTGCGTTTGGATTAGGTTTAAGAGTTAAAGGGATTTAAAGGGAGAAGTGAGTTTGTAAAGGAGAGATAAAGAATTTGTGTTATAAATGAGTTTTTTTGGTAAATGGTGTTTGGGAAGATGAGAGATAAATGAGACATTATAATGTGAAATTATTTTAAAGGGTATGCAATGATTGTCATAGGTTGAAATAATTGTATTGGTATTTTAACGTGTATAAGGGCAAAAATTATAAAGATAAATGAGTGTTATTTTGATGTTTGTTTTGACTTAAGTAAAATGGTATGATAAAGAATTGTCTCAAAATTTGTGTTAAAGGAGAAGTTATAAAAGGTTAGAATAACTTTATAAAAGGAGATTGGAGGCACCGTTGTGAAGACTGGACCGGACCGGTTGAACCGGATAGTGGTCCGGTCTGAGTTGGCTAGAGAACCGGTCAACGACCGGATAAACCGGGAAAATCACTCTCAACCGGTTCAAAGCTTTTTCATTCATTTCTCTTTTTAACTTTTTGAGATTAAAATGATGTTATTTTAAAGGATTTCTTTTTCTTATTAAGTTTAGACTCAAAATAATAAGCTATTTGATAGTTTTCACTTCAATATTTAATCGTTTATCCTTTTAGTTCTCACATTCTTACTTAATCAAGTTTAAATTTAAAGAACTTATTAAATATTTTTTATTTTTATTTTTAATTAAATATATTATTTTTAATTTATTTAATTATTTACGGTCCGGCCTAGTTTGAACCTCGGTTGGACCATTGAACCTTGAACCCCTACTTCACCCGGTTCAATGTCTGGTCCGGTTTTAATAACCTTGGTTGGAGGTGTGAGGGAGGGACCAAAATGCAATTTTCGAGTACTGAATTGTAAATTTTTTGGAACTATTATATATTTTTCCTCTTTACTGTCTTTTAATTTTATTTTTAAATTTTTATACTACAAAAAATATTACACAAATATATATTAGAGGAGGGACCAAAAGGTAATTTTCTGGGATATGAATTATGTATTTCTTTGAATTTTGTTCCTCAGTTATTGCACTACCAAAATACACCTGAGTGTAATCTAATTCCAAAAAATTTACAAACCAATACCCAAAAATTACATTTTGGTCACTTACTCACACCTCCAACCTCCAATATCATACAACAAATCCAACCTCAGTTACCAAATTCTCCAATAACACAAATTTTGAGACAATTTCAATATCATTTCATTCCATCAAAGTCAATCTAAACACTAAAATAACATTCCAATATCCTCCAATATCTTTATCATTTTTACCCTATACAACTTTAAAATACTAATACAATTATTTCAATCAACCGCATATTAATTTCACCGATATCTTTTAAATTCCCAAACATCATTTTATCATAAATCTCTAATACCATACGACTCCAATATGATACTTAACCCGTCTAATATCATATCGTCAATCCAAATGCACCCAAAAATTATACTTATAGTCTAAAAATATTTTTAAATGAGTTTTGACAAAAATCCAAAGCAAAAGGACCTTTACAAATGGCTTTTAAGCCCAAACCAAAGAGGTATTCAATTCTTGGAGCCCTTGTGCGCTCTGAGAATTTATCGAAGTCGTCTAGTGAGTCCTCCCTCCAAAATTCCCCTCTCAAAAATCGTCGTTTCCCTTACCATTCATTCTCTATCATCATTCATCTCGTGGTTTCTGATCAGAATCGGAAGCCATGGCTTCGACTTCACATGCCAGTGGCGTCACCGGAAGATTCAAAACTGCAGCTTCGACCTTCTGCTCCGATAATCTGCCTCTCATTTCGGTAACTTTTCCTGTTTTCATTCTCAAAGTGCTAGGTTTTCAATTTCCTCATACATTATCATCTGACACCGCATGGACTCAGTTTTTGTCCAATTTCTTGCTTGCTAATAAGACCTTAGATTCTGCAAGTGCTTGCTTCTGATTCCTAAAGCGCATTATTTAGTTCGTCTTTGTTGTAAAATCCTGAAGTTAATATGTCAGTGACGCATCCCTTGTTCTCTGAAGGGTTGTTTTTCTCTGGGATTCTTCCCCATAAAATCTCCAAAACGATTTTATATATTTTGTTCCCCTCAGGACTGAGGTCAGTCGGAAAAGATTGCTTCTGTGAAGGACAATAATCCACTTTGAAGTTTCCTCTCCTCTCCTATTTGTTCTTTGTTTTGTTTTTCTTTTCTTTAAGAAAAACTTAGGCTTTCATTTGCTAGAATATGCTTGATTCTCTTGTATTTTGTGTCTTTGTTTCAGGATACCCGGAAGATTATTGGTTTGATGAAGGAAATTGCGGTTGATTTGGAGAAAGACGAGCAGTCTGATATGGTACTTTTACTTTGTATTCAACTGCTATCTTTCTTCCCCACATTATGCAGGGGAAGAAGCGGGAACATTAGGATTAGGCTGGATACTGCTATAGTGGAGGGCCTAGAATCCTCTAGATTAAAGTTTTGGAATTTATCTGGGCAGAATGAAACTATTTGAAATTGTATTCATTATTGAAAAAGTATTCTATACTCCATTTTACACTAATCTGATACTTTTTTAGGCAATTAGAAATAACTACTTTACCTGCAAGTAGAACGTCTACTGACACTTTCCTAATTCATATGGTTTGCCATTTTCATGTTAAACTTACCTAAAATGACTCAATACGCAATAATATCCCTAAAAATATTCTCAGCTATTTTCATAAAAATGATAAGAAGTCAGTATATAATTTTGATTGACAGCTACCCTTTGTCTTGCATCAGACTATGCAGAAAGTGAAAGCATTGAACATCTAATATTCTAATAACTCATAGAAGTTTAGGGTAGAGTTGCATTAAATGGATAGCTGCTATTTGGGTACATTGACAGTGCAGGCTGAACCTGAAAACACTTTCTTTTATCCAAACTTGCTCGCCCACTCCTGATGGATCACATGATGTTTAAATTATGGTTCAAAATATGTTAAGGAGATTATACTCTCTCTCATTCATATTGGAATCTAAAGATAATACTTCCATTACCAAACTAGTTTGTGTCACTTGCAGAAACAGAAAACTAAATAGATTTTTGGATAAAATGATTTTTTCTGGGAGAACCAACAAAAGCTAGAGATTTAAGATCTTCTGGGACTGTTACTTTCTCTTCTTTCAATTGTTCTTTAAGTTGTGGGTGCTGCAATAGATTATGCTGTGAATTGAAGATGCAGAGGACTTATGTGATTAAATTCTTCTTTTTGATGGAATATAAGCATTTTTGCAATATGATAATTGAAAGTATTTTAGGTGAAGGAGCTTGAAGATGCGGTTGTTGAGTTATTGGACATATCTGAAGAATTTTCACATTTTTCATCAGCTGTTCAGTCTGTTGCTGACAGATACCAGCCAGGAGAAGAGGTTTCTAGATTGCTTATTAAGATCTTTTACTTGTTTCATGATATATTACCATCTAACCCTTTTTTTTATCTCCAAAATCTTGTTCATTCGAAAATGTAGTTGGCTGATTTTAAGAAGTTGTTTGAGGAAGAGACTTCAAAGTTTAAGGCCAATGCACCTTCAGATCCAAAAAAGCATCCTTTAATGCGCCAATTTAAGGAAGCTGTATGGGTATGTTTCTTGACACTTTTAAAAGTCCAAGTTCCTAGATTTATGGGATTAGTTTACTTACCCAGAAACCTTTTGGTAAGTGCCTCATTTTTGGAATACCTTTTCTTTCTCTTGGATGCCATAAAATGACTAACAGTAATTGAGTTGAAATGTGGAAAAATCAATTGAAGAACCTTCCTACCGTAGGAGAAGTATATATAGATTTATTTTTCCATCAATGTAATTTGTTGTCAATGTTCATGTAGTTGTGTCTACTTTCATTGGAGTATCTTGTTTATAAGAAAAATTGCTTGTGGTACTGAGTACTGGCGTTTTCTTTTATTGGGTTGTTTTTGTGTTGAGTTCCTACAATAATCTACTGTAATTTTTGTGTCTTCTGTCTGTAGAATGTTCATCATGAGGGACAGCCAATGGAAGGTGAAGAGCAGGAGGACATTGTGATGACCAGTACGCAATGCAATATTTTAAATATTAAATGTCCATTAACTGGAAAGCATGTTACTGAGCTTGCAGAACCTGTTCGCAGGTAATCCAGTGATCATATTCAGAACAGTCCTGCTTTATTTAGTAATTTTTTAGTTTTCTTGACATTTAAGTAGTATATAATGCATGCATTCGTATGCGCCTATTCATTTGTTAGGTTAAATTGGTAGATGGATAAATGATCCTATCTCCTATGGTAGGAGAAACTTAACTGCTTAATGACAAGTTCAATGTTTAGTAATTCATGGTCCATTCTGCTCTATGTTTGCTTAGCTGAACATTTAGCTTCCCCAAAATGGTCATTGGCAGATTGACGTGGCTTCAGATATTGATATATTATATGTGCTGCTTATATTTCTTTTGTCCTCCTTCAATGCAGTATGGAATGTAGGCATATTTATGAAAAGAAAGTAATAATGCAATACATACGATCTAAGAACTCACGTGGTCCATGCCCGATATCAGGTACTTTACCGATTTCCTGAATGCCTTCATGTTCTCATTTTCCTATACTTTGCTCACTGCATTAACCAAAATTCTGTGTCAGGTTGCCCAAAGATATTGCAGGCAGATAAGGTGGTGAGCGATCCTTTGCTACTTATTGAGATTGATGAAATGCGCAGAATGAATAAAGAAACTGATGCTATAGAAGATTTTACAATGCTTGATGAAGATGAGTGACTGGTGAAACTAACTAGTAGGATTTTGACTGTAAATTTTGATAAATATTGAACCTCCATCAGGATGTACTTACATCATCACTTTAGCTTTTGATACTTTTCTGCTCTGTACATCTGTTGAAGAAAATTGTGATGGCCTACACATTGTAGATGGGTTAATTTGATGTGGTTGCAACTTGCAACCAGCAACATACAAAGGCAAATTATCTATAATACTAGGAGATTGTTATATATTATATTATTATGAATGGAAATGAAGCCATCTCAAATTGGTGATGATACTTTAATATTGCACAGAGATCATGAGCTTTTGTCTACATTTTCCATTGTTCAGTAAGTCGTGATGCATTCAAGTTGATGCTATATAATAGGGCACTCCAGTCTTATGTTTTATTTGATATATATGAATATTTGTTGAATTTTAAATTTAGGTGGATTTAGAGTTTGTACAAATAAATTCCGTGAACGACATAGTAGAGTAACAAAGGCATCCAATATTATACTTGAATCCAGACACTCATTTAAACCATTACTGATGAGTTTAGACTTTAGAGGTTGTTTGGAATTGGTCAAAAGAAGTACTTTTGAGCTAATTTAAGTTAAAAATGTTTCTTACTATGTAAATCTGTTTGCCAAATATCTCAATAGTGCTTTCAATGAACAAAACTCTATTTTAAAAAAAACAAAAGCAGAAGTTAGAATACATTTTCACAATTATTTCAGTGTCAGTGCTTTCCTTCATCACTACCATCAACAAGGGACTGGATCCTCTGCTGTCCAGCACATGGTGCTGTGCGGCGAGGACCAGTCACCGAGTGCCACGTGTGCGCCAATGTACACGTGGCGCTCGGCGATTGGTCCTCGCCGCCTTGATTTAGCACTTATCCAACCATAACTTGTAATGTTTTTTTTTTCTTCCGTATTTTGCATTATCTTATTGTGTTTAATTATTCATTTGGTCATGATTTATTATAAGTTTGTGTCAAGAGGTGATGTATTTCATTAGCAATAAAAAGTAACATTTTGCAATGGTTTATTGATATTATTTGTTATAATCATTTCACGATAAAAAAAATAGAGATATTGTAGTGCTACTTTACTTGTATTGTTATTTTCGTTCGAGAACCCCCACGAGGGAGTTTAATTAAGGTTTTGATTATTCTCTACCCATGGGAGGCTAATTAATTTATTCTTTAGGAGAATACGATAAAGGTCTAAGCTCTATGTTCTTTATATAGGGAATTTTCTATTATTGTTATTATGTTCTTCTTACGATTTTACCAATTAAAATAGCGGTTGTTTTCTAATTGTTAAATTGTTCTTAGAGATTGTTTATAATATTTCCATATTCACTTTTTTAATTATTTGATCTTGGATTCTATTGAACCTTGGTTTTATAATTAAATATAGTATTTTCTCAATATATGATTGGTTAATCAAGTTGTGTCTCTTGCTTCATTGTCTCCATTGCTTATATGAGATTATTTCGTTTAATTATATTGTACACTCACTTGAGGAGTATTATTTTTTAATATGATTTTGTGTTAATAATAATATGATTGACTCTCATGTATATTTTATGAGTTAGGAGTTAGGACGGCCGAAATTGTGATTTGCCTTAGGAAATATTTTATGTTATGAAATATAAGAAATATGAATACTCAAAGAATAGAGAAAAGTAAGAGGGGAGAGTGGTTCTTATCATTCAACTCATCTCATCCATTTTACATCAACACCTAAAGCCTCTATTTATAGGCTAAAGGATCTATAAGGGAGATGTACCAACTTAATGTACATAATGAAGGGATAAGGTTATATTCATGTACATAGAGAAAGTAAAAGGAAAACTCAAACTTCTATGCATAGAGAATACCAAAAGACAAATGTGGATATTCACAAACATAATTATTTATAACACTCCCCCTTGAATATCCACAATTTATTGATACGCATTACATGCTGCCTCATTAAAAACCTTGCCAGGAAAACCCAGTGGGACAAAACCATGGCGAAGGGAAAAAGAGTACAGCGCGTATCTCCCCCTCATCATAACATCACTAAGGATCTTTTAATTTTCGCATTCAAATCTGATGAACCAATTTCTCAAATGTTGCAATTGGCAATGCCTCCATAAATAAATTTGCTAAATTATCACTTGAGCGAACTTGTTGAACTTCTATGTCGCCTTGCTTTTGATATCACAAGTAAATCTGCTAAATTTTCTTTTAGCTGAACTATACATGTCATATTATCTTCATACAATAAGGTTGACAGAGTTCCCTACAAAAACAAATTACACATCTTCTGGATGTGTTGAATTAGTAGTCTAAACTAAACACATTTTTTATTTGCCTTATGCATTGTCTCTGAAGGTCAAATAATCCGCTAGCATCTACATCATCAAGTAATGATGAACTAAATCTATTTAAATAAAATAAACCTTTATCTTTAAAATATTTTTCATTCCTTTTAATGAAGAACTATATCTCGCTAGCAAGTGTACTGAAAACAGTAATCCACTTATAATATGAAGATATGGTACTACAGGACCAAAGAATTGCATCTTCATTTGAGGTTAATAGGATACTTTATCACTTCAAATGATTTATCTAACTTGTCATGGTTACACCATTTCCATGCACCTTATCTATATGAAAGTATCTCAATACACTTTTTACATAATATGAGTAATAGCCTCACTATTATAATATACTTACTTAATCAGTAAGATGAGACAAAATTTTATCTTTGCAAAATCTTTCTTGCAAAACTATCAATATTGTACTATGTTTTGAACTCTTCAAGAGTTCCAACAATAACAAATATACACAGTTTGATATCTTTCAAATAATATTTCTTGAGATAACTGTACCACATATGTCCAAGTTTTTTTTTTTAAGCTCACGTAGGATTTTATTCATCTTTATTGAACAAGACATCTGACATGCTTCCTATAATCCTTCAGGGATTTTCATATAAACTTCATTGTCCAATAAGCCATATGAATGGACTATAACCTAGTCATTATATGTATATCAAGTTTGTTCATACAATGCTAGACTACTAAAATATTTGAAGGGGGTCGCATCCATCTTCGGGATTGCATTCATCTTCAGAGAATATGTCTTTACATATTCAATGTGAGACCTTTGAGTTTATATCTTACGACTTT
Organism: Chamaecrista fasciculata; assembly: GCA_003254925.1. NCBI lineage: Eukaryota > Viridiplantae > Streptophyta > Magnoliopsida > Fabales > Fabaceae > Chamaecrista > Chamaecrista fasciculata. The sequence goes on along the minus strand of QANZ01054603.1, from coordinate 380 downwards.
AGCCTTACATTTTCATTACGATTTTACTCATAAACTCATTTGTACCCCACTAACTTCACACTTTCAAATATTTGGACATCAAAAGCCTTTTATAAACAGTCAGATCATATATTCAAAAATAATTGCATCCACCACGGGAGAATTAAACTCCTTAAAATAAATTTCTAGTCTTTGTGTCTCAAAAAGTTCAATTCTCTTATTTCTTTTCGCACAAAGACTTATTTATATTTAATTGGTTGTACACCATCATGCTGACTATACACCATCATGCTGACTGTACACCATCATGTCTCTGGACTTCAAGTCCAACAATTTTCACATTTCTCGAGTGAGTTTTGTTGGGAATTGTAGGCGCCTAACGCAGCGGAAGCAAATATAAA
>QANZ01054592.1:10964-56157 GCA_003254925.1 Chamaecrista fasciculata | reverse complement strand
CAAATTTTTTTATTTTGTTGAATAACCATTAGTAGCGAAACTCGGGATGTTATTAGCAGCGACTTTTATTCATTCGCTGCCTATAGTTTTCACACCAAAATTTTCAACTTTTGCGGACAAGTATTGGCAGAAACTTTTATAAAGTCGCTACTAATACCTAAACTTTCTGCAGCGATATTTTAAGTCGCTACAAAATATGTCTATTAGTAGCGAAAAATTTCAGTTGCTACAAAAGCCCTACTTTTCGTAGCAATATTTGTATCGCTGCAAAAAACCCAATTTCTTGTAGTGTCCTCTAAACGACAATTTGTATCTTCCTTATCATTCTTATGGGCTAGCTCAAGGTCGTCCATTCTTTTTTGAACATTTTCCAAGGTCTTATTTATGGAAGCTAAAGTTTGAGTAATTTGTTCCTTGGAGTTTCACAAATCCCGAATGGTCATACAAAAGCTGAGATTAAAACTAAAACTGCCTAAGAAATTGAACAAAATATTATCTGAATATTTTTTTAGGCACTTTTTTTTAGCAATTATAGCAGAGTAAAATATGTGATTGGAAGGGACGAAATTGGCAGCAGGAGAGGATTGATGTTAGGCTCTGATACCAAATTGATGTAGGACAAGTAGGAAATTATAGTGAGAGATAGAAATTAGAGAAATTGAGGGAGATTAGAGAAGAAAGGGGGGGGGGGAGATATAGAAGATATAGGAGGGAGAAACAGAATTTGGGGGAGGTAGAAGGTTGAGACTCAAATCACAATTCATTTCATAATAAAAGTCTGAATACATTAGACATAGATGCTTCTATATATAATGAAAGAAGCAATCATGAAAGCACAAGTTATAACGGAGAACAGATTGTAAAGGAAAGGACTAAAGCAATCAACTAAAAATACACTTAAAATAATAAAGCACAAGCTGTAAAGAGGAAAACAAATCACACACAAAATCAGACAACCAAAAGCTAGAATTCTCCATCACTAACTTCTCACTGAACTAAGTAGTTACTACCAGAAGCATTATAGATTGGGTTTTGACATATGATTGCCTACCCTCAAAATTCAGTCAAAATGTCTACTTTCCCATATATTTTCGCACTTTCATTTCGCACTTTCTCATGATTCAAAGAGAACATAATTATCAAAATCCGATCACGCATGCCATAAAAATTAAACAACCTCTCTGTCGTATACAAACACACACACACACACACACAAACAAAAAATGGAAAAGATTACGATAGAAGATGGTAACCTGGTAAAGGATTGTAGTAACCTAAAACTTCGAGGTGTTTGCCATCTGTAGGGGATCTGCTATCGGCAACCATGACCTGATAGAAAGGCTTGTTCTTACACCCAAACCTCGATAATCGTATCCTTACCACCATTTTCAAGCCTTGCTTCCTTCCAAGAATCATAGAGAAACGCAGCGATGGCGATGAATAGCTTGAAAGTTGAAACGGTAGGGTTTATGAGTTTTTAGTGTGTGAACACCGCATTTGGCCTGGGCTTTTTGTAATTTTTAAAAAAGTTTCGAGTAATTATTATAATTTAACAAGCCTTGGGAGCAAGATCTATATAAAAAAAAAGAGAGAAAAAAGGTAATTAAAAAAGGAAACAAGAAAGAAAAATAAAGAGAAACAAAAATAGCAAAAGAGAGGGATTAAATGTGATCCACTCATCCTTATCTACTCCCACTCACCTATTCAAATCTACTCACCAAAAAAAAAAAGAAGGGGTAAAAAACGAAATGAGGAGGAAACATTGGGACCAAAACGTAATTTTCTCCCCTCACACATGTTGCCCTAGTTTGTAATCAACATCATGCGCCTCCTTTGCCTCAAATGAAAAATACAGGCCGTAAGAGAGCAAGAAGAAGACCAGAGGTCTCTCCATTGTCACCTTGGTTCACAAACAGACAAGAGGAAGCAGCATATGAAGACAGGGACCAAAATATAGGAGGCTAGAGACACCCTAACCGAAGTTTACACAATTTTGGCTTCCTCTACAGCCATCAATGTTGCAGAGGAGATGACGAAATTACATGGATAGCTATCGTGGTTCTGTTTTTCTGCATCTGCCCCTTCTTCATTTTGGTACCTACGTTTCTGCCATGGGAGAAACAAGTGGAACAGAGAACGTTTTCACATCTATGTGCTCATGGTGATGCAAGAAGGTTTTGTTTTTATAATTTTTGTTTGAGAGATAGTCTGGGAGAGTGGGGGGTCTTTGTATAAAGAGAGATTAAAATCTTTGTTAGGGGGGCTTCTTCTTGGAGCTGAGAACGAAAAACAGAGAGAAAAAAAAACGAAAAGAGAGTTTGAGAGTGGAGAGGGAGCTAAAGCTTCATTGTAAGTTTTGTATATCTTCTCTTCCATCTTGTTCTTGTTGTAATCCTAAAGTTCTTGAATGAAATTTTGAGGGTTTGCAATGTGATTGAGTTATACTCTTCTCTCTTTCTGTTTTGTTGTTGCTTCTTTGCATTTGGAATCATGAATTGTTTTGGGGCGTTTTGTATTTTATTTTTGCTAGCCAGTGATTGTTTTGAAGATGATAAAAATTTGGGACCAAAAGGAAATTATTCAAGGACTTGACTGAAAAGAAGTCTTAAGAAAATGGAGGGTTCTCAAATAAAGGGTAACCCAAGGATCTTTTCGTAATAATAGTCTAATCTTTTGGTCCTTGAGATGAAACTGCAGAATCCTCTCAATGTCTCTTTGTTGATCGCACTTTGGTCCTTTTTACTAAAGAAGAGGACCAAATAGCAGAAGAGAGAACTTGTGTGGGAGTTAAAAAGCAGATTTTCCTTTTTCATCTCACATCTACTCCATCTTCCGCATTCTCCTCTCCCAATTCGAGTTTGTTTCATTTATTTTATTTCCTTTCATTTATTCTTTCCATTTCTTTCTCTTTTATATTGTTATCGTATCTTTTTAAATAAATCAATTAGATTCTCAATTAATTATCATTCTTATTTTTAGACTTTACGTAATAAAAGAAAAAAGAAGGAAAAATGTTCTCATGTTGCACCTAATCCTTATTCACCAATTTTAAAGCTCACTAATTACATTATTTTAATTTTCTATTTGATATTCAAATCTTTTTTTTTTTTTTGAGTAAAAAGGGGATCATGAAATCCTCTCTCTATGACCTTATTTTCAATTTTGATTTAAATTAGATATTTATTGAGGGAATTAAAAATTAAAGTTTCCATTTGTCTTTCCTTATTTTTCTCCTCTATATACCTATTTTTGCTCCTATTATTTTGGTCATGATTAGATATTAATATCTCCTTTTATTTTATTTATTTATTTATTTAGTTTTACTCTTCTTTTATTTATTTTAGGCTCCACGTTTTTTTTCTAGAAAATAGGGTTAAAGATGTTTTTGTTTCTTTTAGACATTTTTTAGGTCAAGTAATTAATCATGTTAATTTGGTAAATTGAAAAAAGAGATAAAGAATAAAAGTGCCAAATAGGTTTTCTCTATTATTCCATTTTCACTTGGCTTTCACTTTTGGTAAATAAATAAATTGTTTGTTTCAAAATTTAAATTTTAATCTTTTTTATTTTTTTTTCTTTCTCTTTTTAATGTGGGATTTATTTATTTTCTTTGCTTAAATGTTTATCTTATTTCATTTATTTACTTTCTTTTATGTATTCATTTTTATAGATGATCAAAAATATTTTTAAAGGCCATTTAATTTTTGAATAATTACTTTAGGGTAACCGTCCAATTGGATGGGTATCGTGGGGTGCCTAATACCTTCCCCATGATTCAAACGACTCCCAAACTCGTCTTTGGTTCGAGACCAATTTTTCTTAAGTTTTGCCTTATCCACCACTTTTTCAAAATATTTTCATCAAATTTAGTTTTCCAAGTTTTTCTTAAAAATTTGGTGGCGACTCCCTTTTTCAAAGTCATAAACGACATTTCCCCCGGGATGTCAGGTGTGACATAGTGTGTACTAACTACAAGGTAGAAGGAAACATAATGAAATGGAATGAAATGGTTTGCGCGAGAGGAGCAGGAGCGTTCGATGAAACCTTAAATGCTACCTCCTTCATCTTCGCTTGACTCACGCCGCTCGCCGCTTGTGCTTCTTTTTCTTTTTCGTTTTCCTCTGAACGAGAGTGAGAGTCGCGCCACCGTGACCGTCGGCTCGATCTGTAGCGGCTCTGTCGATTTCGTGGCTTGGTGCTTGCTGCCTGGTTTGTTTTTTCTTTCAAGTGAGGGAGAGCGCCGCGCCACCGTGACTGTCACTGTCACCTTGACCTATTGTAGCTCTGTTGAAGTTTGTGGCAGCACCAGTGGCTACGAATGGTGACTGAAACGACAGAAAACGTCGTACACTGCTCCGATGAAGATTTGAATCTGCTGGCACGTAGTAATAAACGAATCAAGGAAGGTATGGGCATGGATACTGTAACTGAATAGGGACAGGAAGGAGACTATCCCGCAGGTGGAATGAAGATCGTCTCTTAGCGAGAGAAACTCCTTGTATTTAACGGAATAGGAAATGACATAGGTGATGATAGCAATGATCCACTAGTGGAGAATGATGAAGAGGAGGTAAGTAATGAGTACTGTGGTGAAGCTCTGGAAAGGAAACAGGCCTTGGTTAGTTGGCCGATTGTTCCTATTACGGGGGAGGAGAGGAAAATGTGCTGTGAACCGTGGAGGAAAACCTTGGTTATTAATTATTAATTTACTAGGGAAGATAGTAGGATATAAATTTCTCCTGTCGAGCCTACAGAAACTTTGGGCAAGGGTGAAATTCAAGCTCATGGACATTGAGAATAATCAGTTTATTGTCATTTTTTAGAATGACGATGACTATGATCACGTCCTTCATGATGGGCCGTGGGTGATTGCTGAACATTATCTTGTGGTGCAACGATGGAGACCAAGTTTTGATCCCTTTGACAACACAGTACGGAAGCTTGTTGTGTGGGTGAGAGTGTCGATCCTTCAGATAGAGTACTATAAAAAACACCTGTTGTGGGGAATAGGAGATTGCATAGGGAAAACTTTGAAGGTGGATCCCCTGAACAAAGAACCAAAACAGAAGTAGCTTTACCTGCTCCAAATGGCATTCCAGTGAATTTGAATAAAAAACAGATTGAATGTCCGGCTGTCAGAGACGACCATTTTGGTCCTTGGATGTTGGCACAGAAAACTGCCCGACGACCACAATATACGAGACAAGCTCCTAGTTCGGTAGAGGCGAGAAAGGAGGAAACAAAATCAAGACAAGTTGCGGATATTATTGAGAAATCCAAGGGATTGCGATTTGCGATAATGTCGGAGGAGAACATGGATGAATTCTTGGGTGCAGACTCCTCTAATGGGGCGAGTTATATGAAGATTAATGTGGCAGTGAATCTCGCTAGAAAACATGAAATAGGGAAGGTGGATGTGACAGGTCAAACTTCGGTGGGTCCCAGATTAAACAGACTGAAGAATGCAAGTAAAGGGGTAACACTCAACAAGAATAAGCACGTGGTGACTACCATAAGCAAGAAGTGTAATTATTAAGATTGATGGTAAATTTGTTCGACCTAGTTTGGGTAAGGAAAATAGGATGAGAAGCCTTGGGCTGAAGGATGAAGGGAGCAAAGCCCAAATTTTAAATCATATGAGCCAGTAGGATCGGATGGACTGGGCAAAGGAGTATGTTGATCTTTCCTTAAAGCGTAAACTTGGTAATGTTGGGCCACATAAGCAAGGGTTTGGGCATGACATGGCTCCTTCTTCTTCCCATGTAAAGCCTACTTTGGGAGAGCCACCCAACGACAGTATGGACGATGGATCAGATGATAGAATGGAGGACGAAATGGACGATGAAATGGGTGACGCTGAAATGGAGATTGGTTTTAAAGAGAGTTTTGTTGTTGAAGTCGTTGGTTTTTCAGGGGGAATTTGGCTCCTTTTTTTATGATGGTAAATATGTTGGGAATCCTAGGCGCCTAAGGCAGCGGAAGCAAAAATAAAATTAAATTAAAAACGCCTAGGTCCTATGATTCCCGAACGGATCCGCTAGTAGAATTTAAAACTTTGGTTAGTGTTATACCTCAGAGTTCCAAACGATGGTTGTACGGGGCGAGTTCCACGGATCCACTCCCAGAGTTCTCCCTCTGCCAGTAATCCACACGAACAGTTTCTTTGACCACCGAGGTGCTAGCCTCCAAATTCTTTTCTCAAAAGAATTTCTGGGACCAATCTGCAGACCTCTGAATTTCAAGAACTCCTTCTTGATAATTCAGACTTTGGAGGTGGCGCTAGAAGAATCCCCCCACAAGAACTCCTTCTTGCCTATTCTTCTCTCAAACCCTAATTATAAGAGCAAAATCGAAATTCTCTAACTCTTAGAGAAGGTCGATTTTCTCTATGTGTGTGCAAAGGATTATTTTCTCTCACTAACTCTTAAGAGGAAAATCAAAACTAGGGTTTCACTAAAAGTGTGTGGGGCAAGTCGACTTGCACCCTATTTATAGGGAAGATATTTGGTGATTTAATAATTCCTAAAATAAAGATATTTGATAATATAATTATTTTAGGCCTTGAATTTATAATCATAATATTACTTTAATATTATAATTTAAACTCAAAATGCAATCTTGGAGAATCAAATTGAGAGATCAAATCTCCCAATGTGACCCACCTTCATGCGCCATATGCCTCTTAATTATCCTTGGAATTTAATTAATCAAAAACCTCTAATTTTTGATTCACCAAAGATATTAAAAGATTTTCACCAAATCTTTTGAATTTCAAATCTCCATTTGAATTTCAAATAATAATTGAATTAAATAAAACAATTTTATTTAACCCAAAATTATCCCAAAGAGGCGCCACCCTCCTATTTATCTATTAGGAATTTTATAATTCAATAATTTCCTAACTCTTAGGAACATTATCCAGAATTATTTTCCTAATATTTAAATTGCCTATAATTAATCTCATTAATTATATTCAATTATTAATATTTAAATTTGTCCCACAAATTTAAATATGTCATCTGCAGACTAATTAAGACCAGACCTAATGTCCCAGACATTTCCTCTGTGTCTTAAATCGTGTCACTCGCGTGACCCACGAATTAACCCTAATTCGTGTCCCACTCGAATGGTGATCAGTTCCTGCTCGTGTGTGACCCAGCAGGCCCCACGTGAAGTTGGCAGTAGGGCATCCCCATGACCTACAAGTTGTGAGCGGACTCTAGCAAGCCATCACAACTACCCAAAATCCGTGAGTTATCGTTCGGTAACCGGAAGAACGACTTAACCTCAGTACCTCCGTGTACGTGATCCGTTTGTCCTACGATATCTTGGTCATGGACTAGGCACAGGTATGTCATCCATAATCCAAACCTCAACTTTCTCGATTCCTTGAGTAAGTCCCAAATCCCAGCGTGGCCACGCATTTTCCTGGACAGACTCATCGAGGGCGCCAGTTAGATATCTCTCAAATTAATGAGGGACAAAATCCCATTTTGGCCAATCCACATTCCACTGCAGAGCAATCAACCAGCCCCGTACTCAGCCCGTATAACTACCCTGTTACGGGCAGCGTTAGACTAAGCCAAAGACTGACAACTGCAACGCTGGAATAGTCATTGACCTCAGGTCAAAGGCATCGCTACAGGCGTACTAGGAGAGACTAGCTGATGACTAAACCCATGCAGGACTCTCCGGGTCAGTCCAGCAATTCGTAACCACCTTACGTAATTGCACCATGACTCTCGTCCCAGCATCTAGTGCGTGCATCTCATGCACCGAGGTCATGCTGGTCTTAGTTTATTTTTGCTCCCACAAAAATAATCGACCAGGGACAATTTTAGATTAATTATCTCATAATTAATCATGGACGTTATCATAGTAAACATGCAAATGATATGACAACACATTAATTTATCTTCCATAAATTAATAATATGTTCACAACATATTTATCAAATAAAATGATTGGCCCTAGGGCACAATCTCCAACAACAACCCGAGGGGTTTGTATGTCATCGTTTTGACGAAGTAGTCAAATAGTTTTGCTTCTTGCAAAACCCTGATGAACCTTGTGTATACAAGAAGGTTAGTGGGAACACAATTGTGTTCTTGGTACTATATGTCGATGACATATTACTCATTGGAAATGATATTCCAACCTTAGAGATTATAAAATCCTGGTTAGGAAAATCTTTCTCAATGAAGGACTTAGAAGAAGCTGCCTATATTCTAGGCATTAAGATCTATAGAGATAGATCTCAGAGGCTTCTCGGATTGAGTCAGAGTACATACTTGGATAAGGTATTGAAGAGGTTCAATATGCAGGATTCTAAGAAGGGATTCATTCCAATGAATCATGGGCTGACCCTGAGCAAGAAACAGTGTCCCAAACACTTGTTGAGCGAGGGCGCATGAGTGGAATTCCATATGCCTCGACCATAGGATCCATCATGTATGCCATGTTATGTACTCGACCCGATGTGTCGTTTGCCCTAAGTATGACAAGCCGATTCCAACAAGACCCTGGTGAGGATCATTGGATCGCTGTCAAGAATATCCTTAAGTACTTGAGAAGGACTAAGGATGAGTTCTTGGTTTACGGTGGAACTGATGAGAAGCTATGTGTAAGGGGTTACACAGACTCTAGTTTCCAAACCGACCAAGATGACTTTAAATCGCAATCAGGATATGTGTTTCTCCTGAACGGTGGCAGCGTGAGTTGGAAGAGTTCCAAGCAGAGCACGATTGCCGATTCTACAACGGAGTCCGAGTATATTACAGCATCGGATGCGGCAAAGGAGGCTGTGTGGATTAGAAAGTTCATTTCCGAGCTTGGTGTGGTTCCGACCAATTCTGATCCCGTTACCCTGTATTGTGACAATAGTAGTGCTATTGCACAAGCCAAGGAGCCACGGTCCCACCAGAGGACCAAACATATACTCAGACGTTTTCACCTCGTCAGGGAGATGATTGACAGAGGTGATGTGAAGATATGTAAAGTAGCAGGCGAGGATAACGTTGTTGATCCTCTGACTAAGCCTCTTGCAAGGGTCATACATGAACGACATGTATCGTCGATGGGGAATAGACAAATTGATCAGTGTACCTAGGAGTAGGAACAACTAGATTGATGATTGTACCCTAGTGCAAGTGGGAGTCTGTTGGAGATTGTGCCCTAGGGCCAATCATTTTATGTGAAATGTTATGAACATTTGGTTAATTTATAGAGATAAATTAATGTGTTATCATAATTAGCATGTTTACTATGATAGCGTCCGTGATTAATTATGAGATAATTAATCTAAATTTGTCCCTGGTCGATTGTTTTCGTGGGAACGAAAATGAACTAAGACCAGCATGACCTCGGTGCATAGAGATGCATGCACTAGATGCTGGGACGAGAGTCATGGTGCAATTACGTAAGGGGTTACGAGTTGCTGGACTGACCCGGAGAGTCCTGCATGGGTTTAGTCATTAGCTTGCCTCTCCTGTACGCCTGTCGCGATGCCTTAGACCTGAGGTCATCATTATTCCGGCGTTGCAGTTGTCAGACTTTGGCTTAGTCTAACGTTGCCCGTAACAGGGTAGCCATAAGGGCTAAGTACGGGTTTGGTTGATTTCCGTGCTGAGGAATGTGGACTTACCAAAATGGGATTTTGTCCCTCATTAGATGAGAGATATCTAACTGGCGCCCTCGATGAGTCTGTCCAAAGAAAGGAGTGGCCACTCAGTAAATGGGGACTTACTCAGGGAATCGAGAAAGTTGTGGTTTGGATTATGGATGACTTTCCTGTGCCTAATCCATGACCAAGATATCGTAGGACAATAGGGTCTGTGACAGGGTGGTACTAAGGTTAAGTCGGTTTTGGTAAAAACGATAACTCACGTGTTTTGGGTAGTCGAGATGGCTTGCTAGAGTCCGCTCACGACTTGTAGGTCATGGAGATGACCTGCTGCCAACTTCATGTGGGGCTTGCTGGGTCACACATGAGCAGGATCAGGACACCATTTAAAAGGGACACGAATTAGGGTTAATTCGTGGGTCACTCCGGTGGCACGATTTAAGACATAGCGAAATGTCTGGGACATTAAGTCTTGTCTTAATTAATCTACAGTTGTGTAGTATTTAAATTTGTGGGGACAAGTTTAAATATAATAATTGTTAAATGATTAATGGGGATTAATTATTTACAATTAAAATATTAGGGAAAAATAATTCAGATAAGATTCCTAAAAGTTAGGAAATTATTGAATTATAAAATTCCCCAATATTAATATGAGGGTGGCGCCTCTTGGTTTAATTTTAGATTAATAAAATTGTTTTATTAATTTAAATAATAAGTTTGAATTCAAAAGATTTGATGGAGATATCAAAAGATTTGATTCAAACAGATTTGGTGAGATCTCCTCTCAGTATCTTTGGTGAATCATGACTTCCTAAGAATTAGGAATGTTTTTGATTTATAAAATTCCAAGATAAAATTGAGGGAGATAGGCGCATAGCTCTGTGGGTCCCATGGGAAGATTTGATCTTCCATTTGATTCTCAGAGATTGCATTTTGAATTTAAATTGAAATATTAAGGTAATATTTTAATTGTAAATTCAAGTCCTAAAATAATTATATTATCAGAATATCATGATTTTAGGAATAATAAAATCACCAAATATTTTGTCTATAAGTAAGGTGCAAGTCGACTTGCACCACACACATAAGTCTAACCCTAGCTTTTAATTTTCTTCCTCCTTGGAGAGAGAGAGTGAAAATCGTCCTTTGTATCTTGTGAGAGAAAAGTCGATTTTGTTAAGAGTTAGCAAGAATCCACTTAGCTCCAAAACTAGGCTTTGTGAGAATAGAGAATTTCAAGAAGGTGTTCTTGAGGGGGCTTCTCTATTGCGCCACTTTTAGTCCTTTTGTTTCAAGAAGGAGTTCTTGAGTTCAAAAGCTCTGTAGATTGGTCCCTTTTTCTTTTGGAGAAAAGAACGGAAGGCTAGCACCTTGGTGCCAGAGAAACTGTTCGTGTGGATCACCGGCTGAGGGAGGACGCTGAGAGTGGACTCCTTGCACACGCCTTGTACAACCAGCCGATTGAAACTCGTGAGGTATACCACTATCTAAAAGTTTTAAATTCTGCTAGCGGATCCGTTCGGGAATTCTAGGACTAGGCGCTTTAAAGTTTTTTTATTATTTGTTCCGCTATGTTTTGGCGCCTAGGATTCCCAACAGTATCGTCGATGGGGATTAGACACATTGATCAGTGTACCTAGGAGTAGGAACAGCTAGATTGATGATTGAACCCTAGTGCAAGTGGGAGTCTGTTGGAGATTGTGCCATAGGGCCAATCATTTTGTGTAAAATGTTATGAACATTTGGATTAATTTATAGAGATAAATTAATGTGTTATCATAATTAGCATGTTTACTATGATAGCGTTCGTGATTAATTATGAGATAATTAATCTAAATCTGTCCCTGGTCGATTGTTTTCGTGGGAACGAAAATGAACTAAGACCAGCATGACCTCGGTGCATAGAGATGCATGCACTAGATGCTGGGACGAGAGTCATGGTGCAATTACGTAAGGGGTTACGAGTTGCTGGACTGACCCGAAGAGTCCTGCATGGGTTTAGTCATCAGCTTGCCTCTCCTGTACACCTGTCGTGATGCCTTAGACCTGAGGTCATCATTATTCCGGCATTGCAGTTGTCAGACTTTGGCTTAGTCTAACGTTGCCCGTAACGGGGTAGCCATAAGGGCTAAGTACGGGTTTGGTTGATTGCCGTGCTGAGGAATGTGGATTGACTAAGATGGGATTTTGTCCCTCATTAGATGGGAGATATCTAATTGGCGCCCTCGATGAGTCTGTCCAAGGAAAGGAGTGGCCAGTCAGGAAATTGGGACTTACTCAGGAAATCGAGAAAGTTGTGGTTTGGATTATGGATGACATTCCTGTGCCTAATCCATGACCAAGATATCGTAGGACAATAGGGTCCATGACAAGGAGGTACTAAGGTTAAGTCGGTTTTGGTAAAAACGATAACTCACGTGTTTTGGGTAGTCGTGATGGCTTGCTAGAGTCCGCTCACGACTTGTAGGTCATAGAGATGGCTTGCTGCCAACTTCACGTGGGGCCTGCTGGGTCACACATGAGCAGGATCAGGACACCATTTAAAAGGGACACGAATTAGGGTTAATTCGTGGGTCACTCCGGTGGCACAATTTAAGACATAGCAAAATGTCTGGGACATTAAGTCTTGTCTTAATTAATCTACAGTTGTGTAATATTTAAATTTGTGGTACAAGTTTAAATATAATAATTGTTAAACGATTAATGGGAATTAATTATTTACAATTAAAATATTAGGGAAAAATAATTCAGATAAGGTTCCTAAAAGTTAGGAAATTATTGATTTATAAAATTCCCCAATATTATTTTGAGGGTGGGCCTCATGTATTATATTTGGATTAATAAAATTGTTTTAATAATTCAAATAATAAGTTCGAATTCAAAAGATTTGATGGAGATATCAAAAGATTTGAATCAAATAGATTTGGTGAGATCTCAACTCAGTTTCTTTGGAAAATCATGAATTCCTAAGAGTTAGGAATGTTTTTGATTTATAAAATTCCAAGATAAATAGAGGGGAGATAGGCGCATGGCTCTGTGGGTCCCATGGGAAGATTTGATCTTCCATTTGATTCTCAGAGATTGCATTTTGAATTTAAATTGAAATATTAAGGTAATATTTTAATTATAAATTCAAGTCCTAAAATAATTATATTATGAGAATATCATGATTTTAGGAATATTAAAATCACCAAAAATTATGCTTATATATAGGGAGCAAGTCGACTTGCCTAACCCTAGCTCACATTGTGGTTTTGTCTTCCTCCTTGTAGAGAGAGAGAAAAATCGACTTTAGCGTTAGAGAGAGGAAAATCGACTCTTGCCTAAGGTGTTAGGAAAATTCGAATTCCACCATTAAAACTAAGGCTTTTGTGAGAGAAGAAAAGGCAAGAAGGAGTTCTTGTGGGGGGTTTCTTCTGTGCGCCACCTTGTTGCTGAATCAAGAAGGAGTTCTTGAGCTCATACGCTGTAGATTGGTCCCTGGTTCTTTTGGAGAAAAGAACGGAAGGCTAGCACCTTGGTGCCCAAGAAACTGTTCGTGTGGATCACCGGCAAAGGGAGAACGCTGAGAGTGGACTCCTTGCACACGCCTTGTACAACCAACCGATTGAAACTCGTGAGGTATACCACTATCTAAAAGTTTTAAATTCTGCTAGCGGATCCGTTCGGGAATTCTAGGACTAGGCGTTTTAATTTTAAGTTTTATTTTCTTCCGCTGCGTTTGGCGCCTAGGATTCCCAACAGGCGTTTCCCTTCCTGTTTCCTTTGCCCTTCCCTTTCCCCTGGTTCTGGAACGTTTCCTTGAGATGTGTGACCATTCTCAAAAGCCGACAATATTCCCGTGTTCAACTTTTCAACCATCGTGGCTAGCATCAGGCAAGCGACGTCCACAGAGTCATTGAAGTGCTTCTGACAAGCAGTTCCTTGAGCTCTTGGAGCGTCCTTGGCATGCTCTTCAGGGGAGGGATTCTTAGGACATAAAGCTTCCTTCGTTGGACAATTATCAAATTATGAAACCAGTCAAGGAAGTTCGTCCCTTTTAACCTAGATTTCTAGGACATAAAGCTTCCTTCGTCGGGTGAGAACAATTCTCAAATTATAAAACCAGTCAAAGAAGTTTGTCCCAGACAACTTATCCTTCTCAAGGATAGATCGCAGTGATAACGTTGAACTATTGTTTGCCATTGATTCTACAACTAAGATATGAAAGTTAATCAACAAAATATATATCCACCATTTTATAAAACCCAGCAAAATTATTATTAGTGGCTAAGATCCATATTTCACCAAAGTTTACCGTCGCGTAGGCGATCATGCACCCTTAGGTTATTTAGGTAGGTAACTCCTTACCAATCACATCTCATGTGACTCTTAGATCTTTATGGGACTATATCATCATATGATACTTATTATGGCATGTTTATACCATCTAATGCCTTGAGGTCCAAATCCGATTTGATAACCCCATTAAGTCACACAATAAAACTTGTGAATGGCTAGGCTCAAAACAACGAGGCCGAAGCCCAACCCCATATCATCAAGGCCCACTAAACACGTGTCGCGTAGGCGATCACCGCATTTAATAAACCGAGATTTCAACGAGGCGTTGCGTTGAATCTCCCATTCACCCGTGTCTCCTCGAGGTCAAGGCAGATACGTGTCGCATAGGCGATCACCGCTCCGCGATGAACAAGATTTCAACAGGGTGTTTTATTGATGGCATTAAAACTTAAGATTTTTAAAAGGGTTTGATTTTTAAAAGGTTCCGTTTTAATTTAATTTTAAAACCAATTGTTAAAATTAAATGAGTTGTGCCATGTGTTTATTTCCCATGTATCTCATACATTTAAACGCATGCACGGATTTTGTATCTCATACAAGATCCCACACTCGCATCATATACGTTGTAGTGTAAAGTTAAAATTAGCATGTTAGAACTCGCACCCCTAAGATACATCTAGCGCATTGCATCACATACAAAACTAAATGCATAAAACACACTGTGTTTAGATATGGCTCATCTACCCTATAATCCTCTCAAGCCAATGAGAGAATTTTTCTAAAAAGAAAAATAAAAATTACATTGTGAAAAACCCCAGTTACATTGAGGTATAACAAAAATGTAAAATTACATCAAGAGTATAGGGAGACGACACGCAGGCCGTATTTACCAAAAACCCTAGAGCCATATCCAACACCACATAACACATATGAACACTTCACATAATATCATGTCAAACACGACATACAACAACACATACCAAAAACAATTTTAAATGTGTTCAATTAGGGTTTGTGCAATTTTAACACGCCTTTCTGGAAATTGGGCCTTATATCAATAATTATAAAATTCAAGTATCGCATTCAAGAATTTTAAATTATTGCCCCAAAAATTTTTAAAATTCATAATTTTAATAAATTTTCAGCCACCCCATAATATTATAATTAAAACATTTTTAACTACAATTATATAGGAATTTCAACTTTGGCCTTAAAATTTCAAGAAAAATTTCCAAATCAATCCAATTGATTTTATATATATCATATACATAAAATTTGCACCTTTTCCATAGATTGAGTTTTTAAATAAAACTTTTCGGTGGATTTTCGTAAAACCAAACATATGATTGAAAGCGGTAAACACACATCATACATCAATTGTATAATTCACCAAAACCAGTATTAAACTCAAAAACTAGCGTAGTTCTGATACCACTGTTGGGAAATAACAGAGGCGGCGCAGCGGAAGCGAGAATAAAATATAAAATTTAAAGGCGCCAAAACAATTAAATTGACACTCTATTATTTCCTACAGGATCCGCTAGATGAATTTGAACCGGTGAAGGAAAAAGTTATACCTCAAAGTTTCAATCGGTCCGGTTGAACAGTGCAATGGAGAAGTCCACAGGAAGCGTCCTTCCTCTGCCAGTAATCCACACGAGCAGTTTGATGGCACCAAGGTGCTAGCCTTCAGTTCTTTTCTCCAAAAGAACAAGGGAACTCGATCTACGGCTCTTAAAATTCAAGAACAATTCTTGAATCTCAAAAGGATGGTGGCGCAATAAACAAGAAAACCTTCTTGTTTTTCTCTCAAAACCCTAGCTATATGGGACAACTCAATTTCTCTCTCACTCTTGGAGAAGATGGAGTTTCTCTCTCTAGGTCTTGAGCTAGGCGAATTCTCTCTCTTGTCACACAAAAGAAGAAAACAAATTTCACTAATGTGAATTAGGTTGAGCAAGTCGACTTACTCCCTTAATTATATAGTTTGTGGAATTTTGATAATTATAATTAGGGAATCCCTAAATTATAGGATAATCAAATTATAAAATTATAAGATTACAATAATATTATAATTTTAGGACTTGAACTCTTAATTAAAATATTACCTTAATATCTTAATTTAATTCAAAATGCAATCTTTGAGAATCAAAATGGAAGATCAAATCTTCCCTTGCGTCCCACTAAGAATGCGCCATCCCCATTCTATTTCCTTGGAATTTTATAAATCAAAAACATTCCTAACTCTTAGGAAGTCATAACCAACTTATTATCTTCCAAAGATTTTGAATTAAAATATTACTCTAATATCTTTAATTCAAATTTTGAATCTTGAAATCTAGATCAAATCTTGAATTCAAATTCATGACTTTAATTAATAAAACATTTCTATTAATTAAAATCAAGGTAAAAGAGGCGCCACCCTCTATCCTCCTTGTCCTAATATTAGTGAATTTAATAAATCAATAATCTCCTAACTTTTAGGAACCTTATCTAATTTATTATTCCCTAATATTATAATTGTAAATAGATTAATCCAATTAACTATTTAACAATTGATATATTTAAACTTGTTCCACAAATTTAAATATCTCAACCATAGATTTTATTTAAGACAAGACTTTATGTCCAGACATTTAGCTATGTCTTAAATTGTGTCACCAGAGTGACACACGAATTAACCCTAATTCGTGTCCCTTTAAGCGGTGTCCAGATCCTGCTCATGTGTGACGGAGCAGGCCTCACGTGAAGTTGGCAGCAAGCCATCCCTATGACTCACAAGACGAGAGCGGACTCTAGCAAGCCATCACGACTACCCAAAACACGTGAGTTATCGTTTTATCAAAATGACCGATTTAACCTTAGTACCACCTTGTCACAGACCCTATTGTCACACGATATTTTGGTCATGGATAAGGCACGGGAAAGTCATCCTTAATCCAAACCACAACTTTCTCGATTTCCTGAGTAAGTCCCATTTCCCTGTGTGGCCACACATTCCTTGGACAGACTCATCGAGGGTGCCAGTTAAATATCTCTCATCGTAATGAGGGACAAAATCCCATCTTGGTCAACCACATTCCTCAGCACTGTAATGAACCAAACCCGTACCTAGCCCTTATGGCTACCCTGCTAGGGGCAACGTTAGACTAGGCCAAAGTTTGACAACTATAACGCCGGAATAGTCAAGACCTCAGGTCTAAGGCTGTTGGGGAATTCGGAGGCGCCTAAACGCAGCGGAAGCAAAACATAGAATTAAAATTTTAAAACAAAACGCGCAAAGGGCCAAGAATTCCCGAACGGATCCGCTAGCTGAATTTAAAACTTTTAGATAGTGGTATACCTCACGAGTTTCAATCGGTTTGGTTGGACGGGGCGTGTCCTAGAAGTCCACAGGATGCATCCTTCCTCCGCCGGTAATCCACACGAACAGTTTTGTAGATGCCTAGGTGCTAGCCTCCTTCACTTCTCCAAGTGAATCAGGGACCTTTATCTACGGTGTTCTTTAACTCAAGAACTCTTCTTGAATTCTCCAAGAACAATATGGCGCCTTGATCAAGAATCCAATTCTTGAGCCCTCACAACCTTGTCACACAAAACTAAACTCCTTTAGAGTTGTGCGCCACTTTCTCTCTCTAGAAACTAGGTTGCGATTTTCTCTCTCCTCACCAAGAGCCAAAAATCAAATTTTTCCTCTTGTGAAGAACTAGGCTAAAGTCGATTTTCTAAGTGTGCATGGCCTCTCTCTCTTAAGTCGACTTATGGCTTATCTATATATAGGGTTTGGGGACTTTGATAATTATAATTAGGGAATCCCTAAATTATAGGATTATCAATTTATAAATTTATGAGATCTCCATATCATAATTTTATGACTTGAATTCCTAATTAAAATATTACCATAATATTTAAATTTGGATTCAAATGCAATCTTGGNATTAGTGAATTTAATAAATCAATAATTTCCTAACTCTTAGGAACCTTATCCAATTTATAATTCCCTAATATTATAAAAAGGAATATAATTGTAAATAGACTAATCCAATTATCCATTTAACAATTAACATATATATATATATATATTTTAATTTGTCCCACAAATTCAAATATCATATATTGTAGATATTTATTTAAGACAAGACTTCATGTCCTAATACAATCAATTATGTCTTAAACGGTGTCACTAATGTAACCCACGAATTAACCCTAATTCGTGTCCCAGCTTGGCATCTAGTTCCTGCTCGTGTGTGACCCAGCAGGCCCCACGTGAAGTTGGCAGCAAGTCATCTCCATGACTTACAAGTCGAGAGCGGACTCTAGCAAGCCATCACGACTACCCAAAATACGTGAGTTATCGTTTAACCCCGAAACGACTTAACCTTAGTACCACCTTGTCTTGATCCCTTTTTGTCCTACAATATTTTGGTCATGGATTAGGCACGGGAAAGTCATCCATAATCCAAACCTCAACTTTCTCGATTCCTTGAGTAAGTCCCAATTACAGTGTGGCCACACATTCCTTGGAAAGACTCATCGAGGGGCCCAGTTAAATATCTCCCATCTCCATGAGGGACAAAATTCCATCTAGGTCAACCACATTCCTCAGCACGACAATCAACCAAACCCGTACTCAGCCCTTATGGCTACCCT
Source organism: Chamaecrista fasciculata (assembly GCA_003254925.1). NCBI lineage: Eukaryota > Viridiplantae > Streptophyta > Magnoliopsida > Fabales > Fabaceae > Chamaecrista > Chamaecrista fasciculata. Next base: position 37,601 of record QANZ01054592.1, on the reverse strand, counting down.
GTTACGGGCAACGTTAGACTAAGCCAAAGTTCGACAACTGCAACGCCGGAATAATCAAGACCTCAGGTCTAAGGGCATCGTGACAGGTGTACAGGAGAGACTAGCTAATGACTAAAACCCATGCAGAACTCTCCGGGTCGGTCCAGCAATTTGTAACTCCTTACACAATTGCACCATGACTCTCGTCCCAGCATCCAGTGCGTGCATCTCTATGCACCGAGGTCAGGATGGTCTTAGTTCATTTCAAGTTCCCACTTGAATGAGCGACCAGGGACAGTTTAGATTAATTATCTCATAATTAATCACGGACTGTTATCATAGTAAACATGCTAATAATATGATAACCATTAATTTATCTCCATAAATTAATTAATATGTTCCAAACATATTTATAAAATGATTGGCCCTAGGGCACAATCTCCATCGAAGGCATCATGACAGGTGTACAGGGAGAGACTAGCTAATGACTAAACCCATGCAGGACTCTCCGGGTCAGTCCAGCAACTTGTAACCCCTTACATAATTGCACCATGACTCTCGTAAAGCATCTAGTGCATGTATCTCCATACACCGAGGTCATGCTGGTCTTAGTTCATTCTCGCTCCCACGAGAATAATCGACCAGGGACGAATTTAGATTAATTATCTCATAATTAATCAAGGACGCTATCATAGTAAACATGCTAATAATATGATAACAACATAATTTATCTCCATAAATTAATCAATATGTTCAAAGCATATACATAAAATGATTGGCCCTAGGGCATAATCTCCAACAGATTCTCCTTTGATTCGCCAGCAATATGGACTTTGATGAATGTAAGTTTTCTAACCCTTCTTCTTCATCTTCTTCATCTTCTTCTTTATTTGAGTTTTGGTTTGCGTTTGGTGATCAACCGCAACCGATGAAGATCATTTTTCCAAACGACCCCTTTTTCCCTGAGGGTGTTTCCCCCCCTTTTTGCTGGTGAATGGAGAAAAGTCCTACATCAATTGGGTTATAACTGTCGTGTTTCCGCAGTTGCTGGAAACAGTGCGAGAACGCTTGGAACGTCAGTGCCCAATACCTCTGTGCTCGAGTCGTCAGCGCTTGCTAGATTCGCGTCTCCCATGGATAGGAGAGATGGTGATGCGGGGGCGTCCTCGTCCCATGTTCCTCTCGAGTTTGAAGGGATGCCTGCTGCCTTGTCCTCGTCCACGTCGACGGAGATTCGCGAGATGTTATTTCCTGCTGCGGAGTCGGCGTCCATGGATGGGGAGTCGTCTGTACCCGAGGAAGCGGGTGGCGCTGATGTTCTTGTTTGGGCGTCCATAGGGGTTGGAAATCCGCAGCAGACGATCTATGGTGAGGAAATTGACTTTCAAGCTCACCCTCAATGGTTCCTTTGCCAAAATCGCAAGTTGGCCAACGTTCCTTGGGTCAAGGAGGAGACGACGCCATGCGGTCCCGATAGGGCTGAAGTTTTGTGGAATGCGCGTCCCATAGTTGATTGGCGCCGTCAGAGGCCCAACGAAAAAGTGCAGAAGGCGTTCTTGGATTTGACTAACGAGCTGGTGAAGGAGTACTACACCTGGAACTTTGGTGTGGACGTTCTCGAGGGGCTCAATCGAAAATTGATGGCGTCCTCGCCGCGTCGTCAGTCGTCAGGGTGCGAGATTTCCACCTTGAGCCATCTGGCGTCACCACCGGACCTACTCTATACCGATGGAAGAGGTTTCCTATTCTGTGAGCACGCCCTCGGGGGTTGTGATATAGAAATGCCCTTCAACCCTGCGGTCATGGATCTCCTTGCCATTATGAACATTTGTCCCATTCAAGTTAGCGATAACGGATGCCGCATCCTGCTGGGCTTTGTTGCCAAATGCAAGAGGGATGGTGTTGCGGCAACGACTCGATTGCTCTTATATTTCTTTTATCCCCGCTGGGTGGATAATTGTTTCATCTCCTACTATAGACGTCCGGGGCGCCCAAAGATTTTGAAGCATGCTGTTAGCAACCCCAAGGAATGGCAGTATAAGTTTGTTTTGATCAAGGAATCGGGAGTCGATCGGCCTTTCTGGGTTCGCACATCAGATGATCGCGCTGTTGGGAAATCCTGGGGAAAACACGCAGCGGAAGCAAAACGTAAAACAAAAAAAACTTGCGCTCCCCAGGAAAATCCCACCCTGAGATCCGCTAGTTGAATTTAAAACCAGATATGAAAAGTGTTATACCTCAGGCTTTCAATCGAATGGTTGAACTTGGCGAGTCTAGAAGTCCGTTTGCACATCCTTCCTCCACCGGTAATCCACACGAACAGTTTCCCGAACACGAGGTGCTAGCCTCCTTGCTTCTTTCTCCAAAGAAACTCGGGATTGAATCTACAGCTTTTGAACTTAGGAACTCCTTCTCTGAATTCCAGGCAAGGTGGTGCAATATAGAGTAGAAGACAACAACAAAACCCCTTTTGTTCTTCTTCTCTCAAGAACCCTAGAACCCACAACTTTCGATTTCTCTCTCTAACACTTAGGAGAAAATCGACTTCTCTCTAGGAAGGTGGCTGGCGAAATTTCTCTCTCTACCAGGATGAAATTCGACTTTCTCAAGTGAGCTAGGGTTTTTCACAAAAGTGCATGACTTAGTTGAGCTAGGCGACTTTTCCCTTATATAATTACCAAAATTATGGTAATTTTATAAATGTAAAATCATGATATTACAATAATATCATATCTTTAAGACTTGAATATCTAATTAAAATATTACTATAATATTTTAATTCAAATTCAAATCCCTATCTCATAGAATCAAATTGAAGATCAAATCTTCCAATGGACCCACATGAGATTAGGCGCCTAGTTCCCTTAATTATAGGGAATTTTATAAATCAAAAATAACTCCTAAAATCAGGAAGTCATAACCAACTTATTTTATCCCAATGTTTTTGAATTAAAATATTACAATAATATCTTTAATTCAAAATTTGAATTCTGAATTTAAATTCTTTATTGAATTAAAATATTACCCCAATATCTTAATTCAAATCTTGAATCTCAAATTCAAACTCAAATTCATGACTTAAATTAATAAAACATTTTTATTAATTAAATCACCATAAAATGAGGCGCCACCCTCTATGCCAATATTAGGGAATTTTATAAATCAATAATCTCCTAACTTTTAGGAATTATTTGATTTATTATTCCTAATATTTAAATTGTAAATAATTAATCTCTATTAATCATTTAACAATTATTTAAACAGTAGAAAATTTAAGACAAGACATAATGTCCCAGACATTTCCTCTGGGTCTTAAATTAGGCCACGGAGTGACCCACGAATTACCCTAATTCGCGTCCCTTATAAAGTGTGTTCTAATCCTGCTCGTGTGTGACCCAGCAGGCCCCACGTGAAGTTGGCAGTAGGTCATCCCTATGTCCTACAAGTCGTGAGCGGACTCTAGCAAGCCATCGCGACTACCCAAAACATGTGAGTGATCGTTTGTTACCAAAACCGATTTTAACCTTCGTACCTCCATGGCACCGACCCTATTGTTCTGCGATATCTTGGTTATGGATCAGGCACGGGAAAGTCATCCTGATCCAAACCTTTACTTTCTCGATCTCCTTGAGTAAGTCCCAATATACTGAGTGGCCACTCTTTCCTTGGACAGACTCATCGAGGGCGCCAGTAAGATATCTCCCATCTAATGGGGAACAAAATCCCAATTTTGGTCAGTCCACATTCCTCAGCACGGCAATCAACCAAACCCGTACTTAGCCCTTATGGCTACCCTGCTACAGGCAATGTTAGACTAAGCCAAAGTCTGACAACTGCAACGCCGGAATAATGATGACCTCAGGTCTAACACGTCGTGACAGGTGTACAAGAGAGGCAAGCTGATGACTAAACCCATGCAGGACTCTCCGGGTCAGTCCAGCAACTCGTAACCCCTTACGTAATTGCACCATGACTCTCGTTCCAGCATCTAGTGCATGTATCTCTATACACCGAGGTCATGCTAGTCTTAGTTCATTTTCGCTCCCATGAAAACAATCGACCAGGGACAGATTTAGATTAATCATCTTATAATTAATCACATACTGTTATCATAGTAAACACGCTAATAATATGATAACCATTAATTTATCTCCATAAATTAATTAATATGTTCAAAACATATTTATAAAATAATTGGCCCTAGGACACAATCTCCAACAGACTCCCACTTGCACTAGGTACAATCATTAACCAAACTGTTCCTACACTAGGAACATCCATTAATGTGTCTAATCCCCATTTGACATTACATGACTCTTCATGTAAGATCTGTGCTGTGGTCTCGTATGACATTACTGTTCCTAACATTGTCATAAGAGGATCGGCAACATCATCCTCGTCTGCTACCTTATCATATCTTGATATCACCATCTCTAGGTGATCATGTCTGAGTGCATATATATATATCACTGTCGGAACATCAGTGGGGATCCAATCCCATTTGGAGTCTTCCTGTCTCCACAGGGTGACCACCAATCACACCTTAGACATTAGTTTTACGGTCTGCGTCTCTACGCGACCAACCCTTTGTTGTAGAATTAGCAATCGTGCTCTGCTTGGAACTCTTTCCAACTCACGATGCCATCAGTTCAGGAGAAACACGTATCTATACTGCGATTTAGATACATCTTGGTAGGTTTTGGAAAACGAGCACCTGTGTAACCCCTTACACAACAATTCCACCATAATCCAATATTTCATCCTTAGTTCTTCCTAAGTTCTCAAGGATGCTTATGACAGCGGTCCAATGATACTCAACATGGTCTCGTTGGAACCGGCTTGTCACGCTCAGGGCAAAACGACATATCGGGTCGAGTACACTACATGATGGATCCTATTGCCGAAGCATAAGGGATGCCACTCATGCGCCCTCGCTCAACAAGTGTCTTGGGACACTGTTTCTTTCTCAGGGTCAATCCTTGATTCATTGCCATGAATCCCTCTTGGAGTCTCGCATACTGAACCCCTTCAGTACCTCATCCAAGCATGTACTATGACTCAATCCAAGAAGCCTACAAGATCTATCTCCATAGATCTTAATGCCTAGAATATAGGCAGCTTCTCCTAAGTCCTTCATTGAAAAAGATTTTCACAACCAAGATTCACAATCTTGAAGGTTGGAATATTATTTCCAATGAGCAATATGTCATTGACATATAGCACCAAGAACACAATCGTGCTCCCACTAACCTTCTTGTAAACACAAGGCTCGTCAGCGTTTTGTTAAGAAGCCAAACCCCTTTTGACTACTTCATCAAAACGGTGATTCCAACTCCGTGATGCTCGCTTCAATCCATAAATGGATTTCCGAAGCTTGTACATTTTTACTGGTTCCTCAGGACATTCAAACCCCTCAGGTTGTGTCGCACACATCCTCGGGCAGCCTTCCAGGCTGTTTTGACATCCATTTGCCATATCTCATAGTCATAATATGCGACTATGGCAAGCAGGATCCTAATGGTCTTGGCCATTGCAACAGGGGAAAAGGTTTCGTCATAGTCAATAGCATGACGTTGCGTAAAACCCTTTGCAACTAGCCTAGCCTCGAAGACGTTGACATTGCCATCCATGTCTGTTTTCTCCTTGAAAACCCACTTGCACCCTACAGGTTTTACCCCTTCAGGTGCATCAACCAAGGTCTAACCTTGTTGTTTCACATGGACTATATCTTAGCCTTCATGGCTTCAACCTATTTCTCAGAGTTGGGATCTACGATGGCCTCTTGATAGGTGGTGGGCTCACCACGCTGTATGAGCAACACATCCCTGTTTTCACTCACGAGAGATCCCTATCTCTCTGGCTAAAAACGTGTCCTATCAGACCTTCGTGGTCCTTGTGCTTCTGGAGGAGCTTCCACAACACCTTGTGGTCTTTCTCCAGTTTCCGTCTGTGCCTCTGAAGTGCTTTGTGGATCTTGAACTCCTTCAAGACCTACCTTACTCCCACTGTTTCTTTTGGAAACAAGATCCTTCTCTAAGAAGATCAACTTCTGACTACAAACTCTTTGTTGTCAGATGGGCAGTAAACATAGTATCCCCTCGTTTCCTTGGGGTACCCTACAAGCACCTTTTGGGAGATAGTTTATCGTTTGCTTAACGTAAACTTCACACCCCCAAATTTTTGAGATAAGACACTATGGGACTCCTCCCATCCATATCTCATATGGTGTCTTCTCAACTGCCTTAGACGGAACACGGTTAAGTGTGAACGCGGCAGCTTCCAAAGCATTTCCTCAAAAGGATCGCGGAAGATCAGTTTTACTCATCATAGATCGAACCATATCAAATAGGGTTCGATTCCTCTTCTTAGAAAGACCATCCCTATGGGGTCTCAGAAGGGGCAAGTCGTGAGACCATCTCACAGCTTCTAAGATGATTAATAAATTCTTGACTCAAATACTTGTCTTCTCGATCGGATCGAAAGACCTTGATTTTCTTGTCATGTTAGTTCTCTACTTCACTTTGAAATCTCTATTTCAAAAGACTCCAACTTATGCTTTAATAGGTAGCCCAAGTCAAACCTATTGAAGCAGCTAGTAAGAGTAATCTCCTTCAGCTTGGGTACTCATGGGTCCACATACATCACTATGTATGATCCCCAATAAGTTCGATGCCCTCTCACCGTGGCCAGTGAAAAGCACCTTTGTCATTTTCCAAGTAAGTGAGATTTGCAAGCATCATATGATTCAAAATCAAATGAGCTTAGAAGTCCATCTCTATGGAGCTTCTCTAGGCGTTTCTCGTTTATATGGCCTAAACGACAATGCTAAAGGTATGTAGGATTAGATTCTCCAATCTTAATCCTTTTGTATCAGTGTTATAGATATTGTCATCGTGTCAACGTTCAAATTTCAAGACTGGGTATGAGCGGAGGGGTAAGCAACTGGAGGAGGCCACTGGCGTTATCAACCAGCTCAACGAGAAAGTGGCTGGTTTGGAAGCCGAGGTTCGAAATCGCAAGGACGCCTACGCGGCCCTCAAGGAGTTAGCCTTGAGGCAGATCAAGTGGAGGGGTTCTCGCTACAACTACATAGGCTTTAAGAACGCCATCCAGTAGTTGAGGTTGCGCAACCCCAACTTGGATATCTTAGGGGTATGCCCAAATAAGATAGTTGACGGCAGGCTCATCCGGGACCCCATAGACTCCGATCTTGCAGTGAAGATCCCTAGGTTGCCCAAGAATTATGCGCTGAAGGGGTATGAATCCGGGGGTGATGACGAATTTCCCTGGTTCCCGAATTGCGTTGTTCCTCTTCCAGGTGAAGAAGATCAAGGAGTCACGGAGGCCGCCACTCTTGGGGATGGTGATGTCAGCGCTCGCGGAGCTGACGGTGAGGGCCCCACTACAGATTGTGCTACTGTAGGTGACAACGCCGCGCATGATGTCGCGGGTGATGCTGCAGATGATAGCGCCCCTGCTGGTGAGTACACTAAGGAATCTCCTTCAGCCACCATTACTGAGGATACCCCAGCTGACGCTTAGGCCTGCGTACCTATGTTCATTCTATTTTGGACCTGCGCGCCCTTTTTTAATTATGTTGGATTTGTTGTGCCTTTTGTGCCACATTTAACTTGGTATTATATGGCCTTTGTGCCATTTTTTGGATACTTGGGCGGTGGCGCCCTAGATTTATGTTACTAGTTTAGCTATATTTGTTTACAGCGCTTTATCTCTGCTTTGCATGTCGTGTTTGACTTGCGTTTTCCATGCTTTGATTTGATTATCGTATTGTTTGCACGTTAAAGTGCTGCCTCGCGATGGGCACGCTTCGAGCGTTTGCGTATCATACGCCAAGTTTTTGACTAGTCATCCAAGGGAGGGATGGTCCACATGGTTGGTGAGTGCCATACTCATAAGGCTCCTTCGAGGGCCTTTTTGTTGCTGTTCCGAGGGCGTCCCCTCGAGCAACTTAATATAGTTAACACGGTGTGTTAGGAAAAGAATGCACTTTATTGATTTAGAATCTCAGTACAATTGGCTCAGTGGCCTTCTTTGGTTGTTATAGCGCTTCCTTACTAAGGGAAATAAAATTTAAGTTTGGCCATGTTCCAGGCGTTTGGAAGTGGCTTACCTTCGAAGTTCTCCAGCTTAAAGGCGTTGCCAAGCAAGGTTTCTGTAACCCTGTATGGGCCTTCCCAGTTTGGCCCCAGCTTTCCGTGTCTGGGATCCTTCCTGTTGTTTTCCACAGTTCTGAGTACCAAGTCCCCTATTTTGAGGGTCTTGGGCTTGATTTTGGAGTCATGGTCTTTCTTGACCATTTGGTTGTAGGCAGCTTGCCTAATGGCCGCCACCTCTCTTCTTTCTTCCAAGCTATCCAGCTCTTCAAGTTTGGAGTTGGCGTCATTGGTACTTGGATAGTTGATTATTCTCTCGGTTGGGACGTTCACTTCAGCAGGCCGGTATCACTGCCTCATGCCCATACGCCAAGGCAAAGGGAGTTTCCTTCGTGGTTGTTTGCTCTGTGGTTCTGAATGACCATGATACTAAGGGGAGTTGATCAACCCATCTTCCCTTAGCTGACTCCAGTATCCTTTTGATTCCTTGTATGATGATCTTGTTGGCCAATTCAACTGGGCCATTTGTGGCAGGATGTTCCACTGAGGTGGTTTTGTGATGGATTTTCAAGGCCTTACAAAAGTCTTGGAATTTTAATGTGTTTGGGACACCAAACCTTGTGATGATGTTCTGCCACACGAATTTCTCCATGGATTTCGTGGTTATGGACACCACAGCTTTGGCTTCCACCCACTTTGTGAAGTTTGGTGTGAGTTTCATCGGCATCTTGTAGTTCTTGTCAAGTTCTGCCGCTTGCACGTGAGGTGCCAAAATTCCTTCTGCAGGTGGGGGCGGTCTCACATGCCTCTGAGCAGTTGATGGTATTATGGGGTTGTAAACGCCCGTTGATGGTATCACGGGGTCGTAGACGCCCGTTGGCTGATATATCCTGTTTGGTGTCGTTTGGGCATAGGCGCCATACCCTGAGTAGTATTGTGGATAATACCTCTGGGGATAGTAGTACCCCTGCGGTGGATAGGCGTAGGCGCCAGGCCACACTTGCTGCTGTATAGGTTGGCTGGTGGCTGCCACGTGCGATGTTGGTTGCAGGTTTGGAGGGGCCTGCTGCTCTGGGTTTGGCAGCTGGCTTCCTGAATTTCTGTTCTCAGGAGTGGACTCCAGGTTATTGCTCCCAAGGTCCTCTATGACCTGCTTCCCCTTGGCTTTCGCGACAGCCATGCTTTCGATACGACTATGGAGTTCTTCCATCTCCATTCGCATGCCTGCCTTAAAGGTGGCGATTTCATCATCTGGTGCTATGGTGTTTTGCCCCGCTGGAACTAGGTTCGGCAGCGTCGGCGTTTCTTGAATGGTTGGAAATCCGGGCGGAGGGAGGAGCGTCGAATCCTGCACGGATTGAGTCACTGAGCCTCCCGGAGTTTGACAATCGGCTGGGTTTGATGTCATCTTTCTTTCTGGTTCAGATGAACACACAGGTTAGAGAAGACATATAAATAGAAGATTCATATGAATTTTTCCAGGAGTTCATCGTGTTCAGAAAAAGAAATTGAAACATAAACCATGAAAATTAAAGATAACAAAAATAAAGGACTTTGTATGAAAGTCCCCACAGACGGCACCAGTGATGAACTAGGTTCTGGCCGGGGGTCATTACTTGCTTCAGATGAGGCAACTTTGGGTTCAAGGTTACCTGCGAGATAATGAACACACAGGGTGGCCCTGCGATTCACCTCCGATGCTTAAGTTAGTAAGGGTTATGAGCTCGATAATCTCAATTGACTGAGTAGAGAGCGTACCTCTTTCCAGTGTGAAGGTTAACCTTTTATACTGGCTGCGGGTGATCTGGCGTGATCTTGCCATAAATGCCTGGATGCTTGATTGTGATCCTGGCTGATCTGATTGTGATCCTTGGCTCCCACGTAATTTCCTTTCATGTGAAAGGTGCCTTGATGGCTAAGGCGTTATCAAGGGAAAGGATCCCTGAGTGATTTGCCTTGATTGACAGCGGATCTTGATCGATCCTTAATTGGCTCCTGATTGATTCAGGGAATGTTTCCTTATTTGCTGGTGCGTGGGCACCCACACCCTTCGTGATTGTGGGCGTCCACATCTGATGACGAGATACAGGGCGTTCATGCCTATGTGATCCATCTGGTGAGTTTGTAGCCTGCTGGATCAAGGGCATGCTCTGCCATTTAGGCCTCTTAATTATTGGGCCTATTATCAATATTTATTTTAAATTTATTTTATCAGTAAATTGATCAAGCTGTATGAGAAATTTAAAAAGTAGCACAGAATGATAAATTTTTTAGTAAAAGAAAAAAGTTTAAATTTTGATGACTATTTCGGAATAGTGTTAAAATATTCTTAATTACAAAATTCATTTGTATTTACTTTTATGATTAATCATATAATATGGCTTTTGATTAAATGAATTTATTACATATCTTTATTTTGTTGATAGATTTAATAAAAAAAAACATATACACAATTTTATATGAGCCTAATTCCTTAAATATATCTATATTAATACTATATTATATGTGTGAGGACCCTATTGGTTGGTCAAAAATAATTAAATTAAAAATTTAAAAAATAAGAAATAAACATGTAGAACTTGATGACTGGATAAATAATGGGGGAGAGAAAATAGTAGATGAGATTTAAGAAAGTGAAAATTTATTATTTGGTTTTTTAATTTTCACACTTCTAACGATTTACTCCTTGAATAATAGAAATATACAATTTAGTCACTGAATAACTACAAATGTCAAATCAAACGTTACATACATATTTCCATGCCCGTTAGGGCACGAAAAGCCCCTAGTATATCTATATCTACCAGTCCAGTTATATAACTTAGAGTTGCTTTTGGCCAATTCTAACCTTTGTGTATTCAATTATAGTACGCCTGAGACCTTGCTTCATTGTTTGAGAGATTGTGTGTTGGCGAGGGATGTTTGGAGTTGGTTTGTGAAGGATTCAATGAAGGAGGAATTCTTTGAATTATCCTTTGAAGAATGGGTGCTTAGTAATATTCACGGTGGATGGGGGAAGGACGAGCTGCACCATTTACCATGGTTTATTATTTTTGCTATGTCACTTGGTGCATTTGGATCAACAGGTGTGCAATTTCTCACGGTTCTGACAGTATGAATGCTTTGGGTATGTTGAAGCGCTGTGGGACTAGTTTGAAAGAATATTTAGATTGCAGCAGTTATGGGGTTACACGGCATAAACAGAGTACAGATTCCTTCGTTGATCATAGAGTCTGATTCTAAAGTGGCTATTGGCTTCATCAAGAATGGTATCAATGCTGAGCACCCTTATGTTGGAATAGTTAATCACATCAGGCACCTGATTTTCAGTGAAGAATGGAGCTGTCAAGTTACACATGTGCATAGAGAAGCTAATATTGTTGCGGATTGGCTCGCAAATCATGCCCACACTTTGCCTAGAAGAATTGTCGAGTTCAGTAGCTGTCCTCAGGATTGCGCAACCCGTTTTGTTGTTGATATGCGCGGAGTTTGTTTTACTCTCCTAGTTAGCTCTTAGCCTTGTGCTTTGTCTTTTATTACCAAAAAAGAGTTGCTTTTGGCACGTAACCAATAAGGATGAGCTTGGTAGGTAAACTACTTTCGTTTAGAGGAAACTATTTATTATTAAGGGTAAATTACATTCTGGTATCTTGAAGTATAAATATTTTCACTTCGGTACCATGTTCTTTCATAAGTGATTTGTCAGTACCATGTTCTATTTGTCGTTAACATTTTGGTACCCAAAACTTTTTTTCATTATTTTTTTACGGAAAAAAACATGTGCAAGTCACATGCATGGTGAAAAACACGAAATTTACCCTTCTAAATTCAAATTTCACGATTCAGGCTAAAAAATACACAAAATACTCTGCCTTTAAGTACATACTAAACCGTGTTTTTTAGAGACTAAATCATTAAATCTGAGTTTAGGATGGTGGATTTCGTGTTTTTCACCATGTATGTGACCTGCACATGTTTTTTTTTCGTCAAAAAGTAACAAAAAAAAAAGTTTTGAGTACCAAAGTACTAACGGCAAATAGAACATAGTACAAAAATATCACTTTTGAAAGAATAGGGTACCAAAGTGAAAACAGTCCATACCTGAAAGTACCAATGTGTAATTTACCTTATTATTAATGTAAGTGTAAAATGTAATTTTGGTCTCTAATCTTTGGGATATATTGCAATTTCTCCATTATCTTTTTTCTTGCATTTTTAGTACTATATCTTTTGGAAAAGTTTCACTCCTTAGTCCTAAGACTGAAAATGGTCATATCTCTTTCTTTTCAAGTTTGAATACGGCGATCCTCAAGCTATGTGTTGCTTTTCACAAGTCTTGTCTTTGTATAGTTAAGGCTATCAACAAATAAAGTTAAATTGAATTTAAAAGATGAGTCATTCATTTCATAGCCAAACGAGCAAAGTTGGATATATTTCGTTCATTTGAAGTCCAATTTTGATAACTTTAGAGCTACATGTTATTTTATGAGTCCTTTTTTCTACACAATTGAGACGGTCAGTAAATGAGGTCAATTCATGACCAAAAGTGATTCTAAAACTAAAAAGTGAAAATTATGAAAAATTATATAAAAAATTATTAACATTTTGAACATATAATTAATTAAATCAAACCATTTTATATTTTCAGATGATTTTTTACTTTTATTTATTTTATATTATTATAGTGACCAAAAAAAATTCTTATTTTCCTTTTGGTTATCATGTAATTTACCGTATTTTTGTTAAAGTATTTCAATGTCTTATATAAAAATATGGTCAAAGTGTATCTTTGGTCCTTCATCTTTAGACTAGGTTGTTATCTAGCTCTTTATCTTCTTTTTTATCTTACACTTTTGATTCTACAAGTTTTTTAAAAGTTTCACTCTTTGACCCTAACGACTTTATGTGTTTTTATCTCTTTTGTTTCATATTCGAATACGATGAGTCCGGAGTTATATGTTACTTTTGATGACTCATTTCTCTCTATAATTGGAGCCATCAACAAATAAGATCGAATTGAACTTTGAAAGTAGGCCGCTCGTTTCACTATCAAATGAACGAAGTTGGTCATATCTCTCCCATTTCAAGTTCAAATGCGACGAGTTTGGAGCTATAAGTTACTCTTGATAAGTCCTTTTTTTTTTGCACATTTGGAACTGCTAGCAAATGAGGCTAAATATCCTAAAGTGAGTTTGTGATCAATATTTACATTTTTGGTCTCGAGCCCACTTTATGCCCTTATTTGACATCATTTGTTGAAGATTCCAACTAAGTAGAAAAATGACTTGTTAAGAGTAACTTGTAGCTCCTAAAACTTTTTTTTGTTTAGCTTCTTTTCCTCAAACTATGCAATTAGTTTTATTTTGGTCCTCAAACTATTTTTGTTCTATATTCATGTCCAAAATCATCCGATGATTATACGTTGTGGATAATGGAGAAATAACGATTATTTTTTTGTTGGGAAAATACACAAGTTTCCACATGTCAGTTATTTTTTTGGTTCAAATCATGGGTAGCCATAAACTTGCAATGTTGTTTTGTTTTTTATTGTCCCAATGTTCTTCTATTTGTTTGAGTAAAATATACAATTGAATTCAATTTTTTTTAAAGTACAATCTTTTTCTAGTCTCGTTATTACATTTTTTAAAAAAATAAAATAAAATAAAAAATTGAAAAAAGTAATTATATTCACTTTTGTTGGCAGTCTGGTCCTCANTGCTATATTTTTTAAATAAATTAAAATAAAAAATTTTAAAAAGTAATTATATTGACTTTTGTTGGCGGTCTGATCCTCAAACTATAGGATTGATTCGTTTCTGTCATGGAATTATTTCTGGTTAGATTTTTTACTCAAACTATGAGATGAGTTGCATTTGGTCCGCAAAATATTTGTTATATTTTCAAGTCTAAACTTCAACATTCCTATGTTTTTTTTTACTAAAATACACAATTCAATCCGTAATTTTTTTTAATTAAAAAGAGTTAAATTAATTTTTTATCTTCTCATTTGTTGACATGGTTGCCAGTTTCGCCCCAAACTATAGGATTAGTTTTGTTTTGGTTATAAAACTATTTCTGGTTTTGTTTTGTTTATCAAACTACGAGATTAGTAGCATTTTGGTCCGCAAATTATTGTTTGTTTGTTTTTTGTCATTGAATATCAGAAATAGACCCGATCATTGATGATTGCGATTTTTGACAGGACCCGAGTTATAATTTACATATTTTAAGAACCGATTCATTGGATCGATACAAAATTATGGACCAAATTGTACGTTTACAATAATTTCCATGTTATTTCATTTTGGTTTGCAACCTATTGTTTGTTATTTTTTGGTTTTTGAATTTCAGAAATAGACCCGATTATTGATGGTTGCGATTTTCTACGGGCCCCGAGTTATAATTTACATATTTTAAAGACCGATTCATTGAATCGATACAAAGTTATGGTCCAAATTATATGTTTACAATAATTTTCATGTTATTTTCATTTAGTCTCGTCATCTCATTTGGAATGGACCAAAAACCATCATCCAAAAATTTGTCATTATCATAAATTCTAAGATTATCTTATTTCAATATCATTCCATTTAAATTACACCCAAACACTTATATAAAGAAAATCTTAGTTTGAACTATTATAAATCATATCGTGGTGTTTCTACTCTTTGTCTCTATACCTCCTCCTATTTCCAAATTAGGTTTGATAGGAAGCTATTTGCATCATAAAGAATCTAGCCTAAAATTTTCATCTTTTTAAAATTCTAAGGCAAAAACATTCTTGGTAATCCTAAAGTATGCGGTTATTTTCAGTTATATCTTCAAAAGTTTTTTTGTCAGTTGTATCCCTAAAGTATGAGGTCAATTTTAATTATGCCCCCAAACTTTTTTTTGAGTCAATTGTACCCCATCTTTTTTTTTTTGTATCAATGTACTCCTAAATTGGGGGAGTACTTGGGGATACAACTGATTTAAATGTGAAACATTTGGGGTATAATTGATTGAAAAGACTTTAGAGATATAATTGAAACTGACCTCATAGTTTGGGGGTACAATTTACCCAAAAACTAAAAATTACCTCATGTTTTGGGATACAATAGTACTTTTATCAAATTCTAATTCACCCCTTCTAGCTTGGTAATATTTTGACTAACACTTATTATTCAATGATTTAATTAATTTTGCACAAGTTGCATTTCATTTTCCAGCTGCAAGATTCATTATTTGTTTGGTTGGACTACAGTTAAGGATATGATTGGGGGTAATGTGATAAAGATGTACTCAATAACAAGAACACTAAGCAAATTAAATGGACCTCACCACAGATATGGATATATACAAGGGAAAAGTAAGGGAAGATGTATAAGTAAATATATATATATATATATTAATTATAATTATAAAATTAAGAAAAGAAAGAAAAAGACCTCTCCATGGATACAGCTTTATGTTGCTGCAATATTGTCCTTATATCACATTGACAAGCTCCGCAAAACTAGGCAGTGCTATTAAATTTAAGTTCAGCCTCCTACAAATTTGATCATAGATGTATGTCAAATATAGATAATTAAACTAATTAAAATAATCTCTCAATTCAATCCTCTCTCTGGATATATATATATATATATATGCATCATATATATAATTAAATTAAAGCTCTCTTTGTCAATTTAATGCTTGGGTGCCTGAAGCAGCTGGAGAGAATAATTGAGGAATTAATGAACTGCAAAGGAAAGATAAGAAGGGAGAGGCAAAAGGTACGTGGTGAAAATAATAAGCTTACTCTTGTTATACTTTTGGATGTTGGCATGACCTTGATATATATAGGAGGGTGAAAAAAGAATTACCCTTTTTCTATGTTTGAGAATTAATAGATCAAAGGGATCAAAGTGAGAGGAAATTATTGGACAAATGTAAGAGTTATATTATATATGTTTGTTTCAAGAAGGCCAAATATCCAAATTGGTCTCAGAAGTTTGGTGTAAAGTTCAAATTGATCATAATAAATATTTCATTTGTTTTAGATTGGTTATGTATGTTTTTATAATCTTTTACTTTTGGTCTCAAACTACTAAACTTAATTTATCATTTCTTTTTTTGTTTTAAGTTCATATGCAATGAATTCAAAGTTACAAGTTTTTTAAATTCATTTCTTTATTCAGTTGGAGTCGTCACCAAACGAGTGAAGTCCAATTGGATCCCATAAGTGAGTTTCCATGATTTTTCAATCTTAGTACCAAATTCACTTGAGCGACAAGCTATTTTTACTTATCTATTTTATCGCTTAAGCAAATATTAATTCTTATTCGAGTTGGGAATTGCCTCATATATAACAGAGAGGTAAAGCTATCTCAAAAGTAATGTTTTCAGCTAGATTCAGACCAAATACTTAATAAAAATTGTAATGCCAATCATTCCAATTGACTGTAAATTTTAATCATGAAGCAAATACAAAAGTAAAAACGTGAAAATGTTACTTTGATATGTAAGGATGATATCTTTCTTTCTTTGAAAAAATAAATCAATTTGATTGTGAGGGAAAACGAGGCGTAATTAGCTTCTTTAGCTCCATAATAAGTGCTCTACTCAAATCAAACATGACAAAATTTTGAATTGTGATAGAAGCTTGATGAGAGGAGGATCATAAGTAAAGTGTAATATTTCTGGTAGTTTAGGGTGTGACACAAAGTGGGGCTTGATTTGATTCATTTGACTTTTGTGGCGAAAAAGAAAAGAAATAAGCAAAAGAAGTAAAGACCCAATCAATTGCATTCAACCAACAACATACACAAAGGGGAACACGTTTTGAATGGTTGGCATAGAGATCAATCTAACAGATGATTCACTTAAAAAAGCAAAGAGTTCAAAATTCAACCATGAGAATTAGTAAAATAATAATTATTTGGTCAAAACTTTAAATTGGTCCCAAATGTACGTGGGAGATTTCAAATTAGTCCTAAATACTTTATTGGTTTTAGATTGATTCCATATATTTCCATAATTTCTTAAACTGGTCTCAAACTACTAAATGTGGTCATATATTTCTCCCGTCAAGTTCAAATGCGACAAATCTAGATCAACAAATTGCTTTTGACAAGTACTTTCTCTGTTTAGTTGGGACTGTCAACAAACGAGGTCAAATCAGATCCTGAAAGTTGGCCACTCATTTCACGTTTAAACAAGCAAAGTTAATCATATCTCTCTCGTTTTAAGTCTGAATATGACGAGTCTGAAATTATATGTTAACTCTTGACGAGTTCTTTTTCTACAGATTTAAAACCGTTAGCAAATGAGGTCAAAATCACATCTCAAAAGTAGGTTTGAGACTCTAAGTGAAAAATATAATCCCAAACTTACTTTGGAGACATGATTTGATCTCGTTTCCTGACTATCTTGACTGGACAGAGACCATGCCAAACAAAATATTTTGACCAATTTAAAATTTACCCTATACATTTGAGACCAATTTAAAGTTTTGACCTAATTAATTAATGGCTTCAGCCTTCGAGTTAAAGTTTTGTTTTGTACCAAACATATGTTAGTGTGAAGTTTGAATGTATTCTTACAAAGAAGGCCTAAATCGAGTAATGATCCAAGTCCATAATGATTCCTCTTAGGCTTATTACTAAGAGAAGAGAAGGAAATGTCTCTATATAATGGGCTTGAAGTGGGCCCATTTATTATGAACAGAGTGAAGAGTTCCTTAAATTCTTGAAATTGCATCATTGTGAATGGACCTACTTCATTTATGTGCTTTCCGTATGCATAAGCTTTTTTTGGGGTTCAAATTCCGTGTCCATAGGCAAACAACATTAATGCCCAGAATCTGTGGATTCATAAAACCAATGTGGTCCAACCTCAGGTAATTAAGGAGTTAAGAGTGATGTAGTAAATGTTTTTGTTAGGGGTGTTCACGGGCTGGGTTGGGTTTAGGGCTAGTTGGTTTGGGCTCATTAATTTATTTGGCAGGTTGGGTTGGGTTGGACTAAAGAAAATAATTGAGTCAACCCAAACCAAACAGTAGCGGGTTGGTTTGGGTTGGGTTGGCGGGTTGGCCTATACTAGTTTTTTTATTTTTAATATATTTATTTTATAAAAAATTTGATCCCTCTTAAAAAGTTTTTTCTTTAATTTGGTCATTTACAATTTGTTTTTTATGGACTAAATTGAGAATAAAAATTTATGAATTGACCAAATTGTAAAAATAATATTATTTGTGATATTAAAATATAATTTTAACTAAATAAAAAATTAATTTTATTTTTTATATAATATTTTTGCGGGCCGACAGGTTGGGTTGGGTTGAGCGGGCTCAAAATCTTGAAACCCGCAACCCAACCCAAACCACAACGGGCTCAACTTTTTGAACCCAAACCAACCCGCTAGCCCAACACAAACTAGTGGGTTGGGTGGTTTTAGCGGGTTGGCGGGTTGGCTCAACCTAATGAACACCCCTAGTTTTTGTTTTTGAAAAAACAAAAAAAAAAAAAAGATCACATTCACTGTGGAACCCTTAAGTGGAGGACCCACATGGTAGCAAAGAAATTAGTCATTATTTTCAACAATAAATACCTTTGGTTTATATAAAAAAATTAATATTTATAATTCTTCATTTTTTTATTAAATGGAAAATAATACAAGGAAAAAAAAACGATAGAAAGAAAAAGAAGAGCCTCTTATCCTAAATTAAGAAAACTAAGATCCCTCCGTAGATGAGTTATTCTTTCATTGATATAAGGAGATGTATCGTATGCAAATATATATATATATATATATATATATATATATATATCTTATATTATATGGCTCCACCCCTTTCTGGTCGTCCGTCTTTTTTTAACTTTAGGCTAAACTTTAATTAACCAATAAAAAATACATAATTGTTCATACTATAATTATAAATTAAATAAAAAACTAGAAAGTGAGTTTAAAACGTGGGTTGTGTATCTCTCTCCATATCTTTCCCTATAATGTGGGAAATACAGAAGTTCATTTTTTTAGGCCAAAACCTCACTTTGATCCATAATGTTTACTATCAATTTCGTTTTGATTCCTAACATTTGCCTGCCCGTTAGGGCACGCAAAGCCCCTAGTATATATATATATATATATATATATATATCTTATATTATATGGTTTCACCCCTTTCTGGTAGTCGGTCTTTTTTAACTATAGGCTAAACTTTAATTAACAAATCAAAAAATATATAATTGTTCATATTATAATTATAAATTAAATAAAAAACTAGAAAGTGGGTTGAGAACGTGGATTGTGCCTCTCTTTCTCCATATCTTTATGTTTTTTAGGCCAAAACCTCACTTGGGTCCATAATGTTTACTATCAATTTTATTTTGATCTCTAATAATTGCGTGCCCGTTAGGACACGCAAAGCCCCTAGTATATATATTTGGGATAGCTGCCACTATATTGCCTGGGGGTAGAACTGCTCATTCCAGATTCAAAATACCTCTATTAATCGAGGCATCATCAACTTGCTCAATAAGCAAGAACTCTGATCTGGCAAAAATGTTACATAAATCATCAATTATCATATGGGATGAGGCACCCATGACTCATCGTTATGCATTTGAAGTGTCGATAGAACACTGAGAGATATAATGGGTCTTGACATTCCATTTGGGGGGAAAGTTGTTATATTGGGAGGAGACTTCCGCCAAATCCTTCCAGTTATTTCTCATGGTTCAAAGGCACAGATGATCAACTCATCAATAGTCAAATCTCCTTTGTGGATGCATTTTCAAGTTTTGCACTTGAAACAAAATATGAGATCTAGAAATGATCAAGGATTCTCCGATTTCTTACTCAGTGTAGGTGATGGTAGGGAGCCAGTTATTGAAAATGACCTGGTTAAAATACCTTCTCAAATGATAGTTCCATGGGAAGGCGAGGATCCCTTGAGTAATCTTATCGATTGCGTTTTTCCAAATTTGAGTCAACATAATAATGATCCCTCTTATATGGTTGAACGAGCCATTTTGACCCTGACAAACGAAGAGGTTGATAGGATCAACGATAAGATTATTTCTAAATGTGGAGGGGATGATCACATTCTTTACTCTTTTGACTCAGTCGATGATGATCTGCGTAATCTTTATCAACAAGAATTTTTAAATTCTTTCACCCCAAGTGGAATGCCTCCGCATGTGTTAAGATTAAAGAAAGGAGTTCCAATCATGCTGCTCCGCAACTTAGATCCAAAGGGAGGCTTATGCAATGGGACAAGATTAATTTGCAGAGATTTCTTACCGAACGTAATAGACGCGGAGATTCTAACGGGGGTAAGGAAAGGTGAGAGAGTATTCATCCCTCGGATCCCATTAAAGGCTACTGAAAGTGCACAACTTCCTTTTCAATTGACCAGAAGACAATTCCCCATTCGGTTGAGTTTTGCACTCACAATAAATAAATCTCAAGGACCAACAATCCCGTTTGTTGGCGTTTATTTACCGAATCACGTGTTCAGTCATGGGCAATTATACGTTGCTTTGTCAAGGGGAACTTCTATGGAAACCACCAAAGTGTTGGTTAGAAAAGGAGACGTAGCAAGGGAACAAGACATCTACACCCGTAATGTTGTATATAAAGAAGTGTTGTTAAATGTCTAATGTAAGTCACCATCTTTTTATTACTCTCATTGTTATATATTTTTTAAAAGTTGCTATATATTTGATGTGACTGTAATTTTTTTATAATACATGATTTTCCAGGAGACTCAATGAAGCCTTCACATAAAGAAATCCATAAATTATGTCGAAAGATTAAACAATGAGGAGGAACATAAACAAGAGTTCCAATGTAAGTTGTGCATTCTCAAACTTCTTCTTTGTTGATTAATCATTATTTATTTATTTATTTATTTATTTATGTAGATTTGTAATACCCCAGTATAGATAAACAAAATTGTTTAGTATAGATATATTAGTATAGATAAACAAAATTGTTTAGTTTCACATTCTTATACAATTCATACTAACAAAATAATCACATTTTTTATTTCAAAGGTGCATCGCTTAGAAATATATAGTTTTGGATGGGGGATGACTGTGAAGACGGATAAGACACAATTGTGGAAAATGGTTAAGCGCGGGATACTTCTACAAAAAAATTCAAGGCAAGCCATTAATTTCACTCGAAATATATTTTATATATCAAATATTTTTATTTTAAAATTGCAATGTCTATGTGTATAATTTTTTTTCTTCTCATTTAAACAAAGACATGGTGATTAACAGATTTGAATTTGACACATCATGTGTAAGTATTTTAAATTGCTACTATATTTAAATATTTATATTTTATTATAGTAGTATACATTGATGTTTGTTCATACTAATATAGGTGGGTCAACTTTATCGAAAGAAACATAAATATAGACCATGGAATAAAATAGAACACGAGCTCCAAAGGTATTAAATTACAAGTAATTTCATATACAACATTTACTATCCCAAGAGTGTTGCATATAATATGTTTAATTGTCATCTACATCTACGACCTCAGGAATGCTGCGTACAATATTTTTATGACACAACCTAAGGAGTGGATTAAGATGTACCATGAAAGGTATATATAAAATAAATTTATTCTATTTGACTTATGTTAAGATTTTAATTTATTGTATTGATACTTCAAATTATATTGTAGGTGCGTTTTTCATGCGAAGGAAGAAATATGCATCTTAAAGGTTAGAGATAAAATTATATTAATTTTGTCATCTTTCATTTTTTAAGTGAAAGAATATTTTTTGAATTATTTATTATGATCTCCAGTTTTTCAAGTGTGAAGCGTTCATCAACCGGCACATGTTTAAAGAATTAAATCATATCATAACTAGGTGAGTGTCATTTGATCTCATTATTTTATTGTTTTATTAACATCTTTACTTTATTGTGTTTACTAAATGTTAACTAACATTTTTGAAATTTTTTACATGTCTAGGATGATGGCTTCAAGAGCAGAGAAGAAATTGGAAATGGCAATAACTAATAAATAAATATCTAGCTCAATGTAAATTATATAGCAAACATTATTTAAGTATTGTATTTTATTTCAATATCATTGTCTAAATTATGATTTAATTATTTATCACTATATAGATCTTATTAAATCTTTAACTTTAAATTAGTTCAAACGGGCACGCCAAGCCCTTAGTATATATATATATATATCTTATATTATATGGCTCCACCCCTTTCTGGTCGTCCCCATTTTAAAACTATAGTACAAAATTAATAATAAGAGGAAAATTATTATTTAATCCCTTCCTTTTTACTGTGTTAATGATTTAGTCACTCATTTATTTTACATACATATTTGCGTGCCCGTTAGGACACGCAAAGCCTCTAGTATATATATATGTCTGAGGAGCCTTCTGGTAGTCGGTCATTTAAAACTATAATATAAAATAAATTATATTAAGCATAATATATAAAAATCCATATACAAGAAAAAAAAATCCCATGAAAATATTCATCCCACGTCGTCCATTTTACCAAATTACTTGAAGTATAATATATAGAATAAAAAAAAAACATCCCACGTTCATGGTTAAAAAGGCTCTCCATGCCATGATCAAGTTTCAACCTCAAAATTAAAATTTATCCCCACATCTTTACAAAGCTTATCATTTTAGTCCTATTTTTTTGTTTATTCCAAATCTTCCATTCAACTTTTATGAATTTTTTAACTTTAAATAATTTCAAACGTTATATGTATATTTGCGTGCCCCGTTAGAGCACGCAAAGCCCCTAGTATAAATATAAGTATTAGAAATATAAGATCTATACATTCTTATATTAGGAATAGGTTCTATAAAAATTTCCAATGTCTGGTATATTTTTGGGAGTGCAATATTCTCATAAAAATTAAAATTGATTAAATAGTTATTTTCTTCTTAAAATTATTTTTTATTCTATTTTGACCCAAAAACTTTTACATTTGTGTCGTTGTGGTTCATAAAATGTGATTTCGTCAGTTTCTATCATTATTTTTAATTTGGATAGTTGAGATGAACTATTTCTCTCTCATATGTGTCATAATAAGTGAGTTGGAAAATAGAGAAAAAAAAGTTACCACTCTTTGAAGGAAAAATCTCAATTCTTTGAAAGAAAAGTTAACTACAAATTTATCTCTAATTTGTGAATAAAGATGAAAATTTTTCTTTCTTTCTTTGTCAACTCAATTATTATGACACATATGAGAGAGAAATAATACATACCAATTGTCTTAGTTATAACGGCAAAAGTCAGACAAAATCACATTTTGAGAATAAAAAATGAAACAAATGTGAAAATTTGATAATCAAAACAGAGTAAAAAATAATTTTAAGACCAAAATAAAATTTATCACATAACTTGATGATCAAAAAGAGGTTTTAACCTTTAAATTTTATTCTCAAGGATATAGAAATGTCATAACATAAAAGTATTTTATTTTGAATCAAAAAAGTCATGACTCTTTGTTTGCATCAAAAAAAGTTTTCCATTCCAATATAATCTTTATTTTATTACCAATAACTATTCAATTACCTATTCAATTTTAGGTAATTATAGATACCCGTATTCAAATATCTATAATTACTTATACTCTAATATAAATATTAAAAAAATATTAAACAAAATAGTAATTTCAACTATCCTCATTTATTATACTTACAATTTTCTCCATCCCCTAATAATTCCTTACTAATTTTTTCTTTCTTATAATTTATATTAATTTAATTAAAAAACTTTATTTTGATCCTTGAAATTATACCAACTTAACAAATTAATAATTGAGTCATCAAAATATACGATTTTTGATATATTGGTAATTTTTCACCTTTTTTTTAGTTATATTGTTAATACCTTTTAGTGTCAAAATTTAAGAAAATTAATTAAAAAGAATAATGATATAAAAGATACACTTCGGTTCCCAAAATATACAATTTAGTTCATATCATTTACATTTTGGTACCTCCAATATAATTATATTGCCAATTTGCCACTCAAACCTCCAATATAATATTGTCCACTAGCACAAATGTTAAGACAATTTCAATATCATTTCATTTCATTAAACCACAACCAAACACTAAAATTTCAATTCCATTAATTTCCAATATCTTTCATTATCAATTATGATTTTTAGCCCTATACAAATTTAAAATACACATACAATTATTTTAACCAACCACAATAATTACATATCTTTATAAATAATTTCACATCCTACTATCACTAATATCTCTCAAATTACCGAACACTATTTTATCAGTCCATTCCAATATTTCTTTAATACTATAGTACTATACTAATACCGGGAAGTCCCCTATTGGTGAGCCAAACACGCCCTAATAAAGTATTAACAATTAAATACAAACTTAGCCGAAAAAAAATAAAAGTAAAACCATAGGTTTAGATTTTAGGTTGGCCCAAAACTTCAAACAATTACATCGTCATTTAAAAATTTTAATGGCCCATCTCAAAATATTTATAAATTTCAATATCATGGACTAAAACATTAAAATAAGGCTTGCCCATAATGATGATGAATTTTTAAAGGCCCAAAACCGTATAAGTGAATTGGTCTAGAAACCCAAGACTGCTCAATTAAAGATCATAGTCCAAATTCTTTTCGAAAATTGGTCCATGCGTGTTTAAGTTATCCATAGTTATATATATATATATATACTAGAGGCTTTGCGTGTCCTAACGGGCACGCAAATATGTATGTAAAATAAATGAGGGACTAAATCGTTAACTCAGTAAAAAAGAAGGGATCAAATAATAAATTTCCTCTTATTATTAATTTTGTACTATAGTTTTCAAATGTGGATGACCAGAAAGGGGTGGAGCCATAATATAAGATATATATATATATATATAATTTTCATTATTTAATCTCTTTTAAATTATTTACAACGTCAAAACTCAAGAAAAAAGAGAAAACTTACATTTTGAATTTTGATTTCTCAATTGTTACTAAGTCAACGATCTAGCCTCTGAATTGTAGGAAAATATAAATCAGTCCCTCAATTGTGTCATCGCCAACTTTTTGGTCTTTGAATTGTAGGAAAATACGAAACAGCCTCTGAATTTTACACCACCGTCAACCTTTTAATCCCTAAATTATAGAAAAATACGAATCAGTTTCCGAATTTTACACTGCAATTAACCTTTTGGTCCTTGAGCTATCAACCGTTGTGGATCTTTACACCACAGTCAAGGACCAAAAGGTTGACGATGGTCTAAAATTCAAGGATTAATTTGTATTCTCTTACAATTCAGGGATTAAATCATTGTCTCAGTAACAATTCAAGGATCAAAAATAGGTTTTTTTTTTCTCTCTCTCTATATATATATTTTGTTGCCATGTTATTTTGTTTGATCTTCCTCCTCTTATAGGGGATTATGCTTGAAGCGAATTAATTATGTTCTTGACATAAAACCCTTTATATTTTGCAATGATACAACTGTTGGTTCTGTAGATTCCACTGTCCATTGTATGTGCGATGCCATCATCTCCTCTAGAGGTTGCCAAGTCTCTAAAGGAGGCGAATGGTTACTTCCTTTTTGGTTCAGATATCTTTCATTATCCTGTATAGCGATTGTAATAAGTTCTTCCAAGGATGACTTACGTTTTTGTGTAGGATTAAAAGTTGGAGCGTTTTCTTGATAATTATAATTAGAAGAATTATATTCATAAAAATAATTTTGATTAAATGAAGAGAAAATTCAATAAGAAACTCCTTGATTGTGGCTCCAAGAAGAGTTAGGTTGGTAGTCTCAATTTTGGTCGTGAGAGGCGTGATAATTGTGTGGCTCGTTGATCGATGGTGTATCATCACATAACAATTATTATTTTTATGATAGTGCGCATGATGTCGTTGTTCATGAGTAGCCACGCGCCACCAGTCCATGTTCACGAATCAACGTACTTATACCACAGAAATAATAATAATAATAATCATAATAATAATTATAATAAAAGCAAGAAAAAAATGCTTAGCTCAATCTACTAGATACTACATTATGTCAAAACAAAACTCACAAAACCACTCACGGACAACGGTGCCAAAAATTTGGCAAATTATTTCTTTTAAAACACAAGTTTTAAATTAATAAAACCCTAGTGCAAGTATACACTATCAAAAATGGTATAAAAATTTAAGCACTAGGTATCGCTCTAACTGTTTGGTCTTTCACTTGGCACGACAATTTTGGAACCACACCGCCACTTGTCGTGGCTGCAGCCCAAGCTCCTGAGCTAATCGCACTTTGCGCTCTGGCTCGAGCTTGTTCTCCACCTCGAAGTTCTTCTCTAACGCCTTCACTTAATCCATGCTTAGCTGTCGCTTCTTCTCCGTTGCAACTTCTTCTCCGCCGCCGACAGTTGCAGCGGAGAAGAAGAAAACGCTTGGTCGAGATAGATAGATAGATAGATAGATAGATAGATAGATAGAGAGAGAGAGAGAGAGAGAGAGAGAGAGAGAGAGAGAGAGAGAGAGAGAGAGAGAGAGAGAGAGAGAGAGAGAGAGAGAGAG
>QANZ01054592.1:0-10930 GCA_003254925.1 Chamaecrista fasciculata | reverse complement strand
AGAGAGAGAGAGAGAGAGAGAGAGAGAGAGAGAGAGAGAGAGAGAGAGAGAGAAGGGTGAAATTTCACTTATTACTATGAAACCTTTTTTATTTCTGTTAAAGTCCTCTCATACAAATAGGGAGTCAAACGCATAAAAATTAATAGTTAGGGTCTTAAAATAGTATTTTAGCCACAATTTCTGTCAAATTTTGGCTAGAAATATACTGTAAGACCTTTTTTTGTCAACGGAGCAAACCACAGGCTCTTAGTTGACACTTTATAAACCACATGGACCCTATCTGAAAACGGGTCAAACCACATGGCCCTTTTGTGTAATTTACCCTTATTATTAAAAGCATTTATTTTGATTTATTTGTTAAGAAAATATTGATTTAATTGAGATTAAGTATATGTTTTATATATATTTTTAATATACAATTAACAAAAATAATAATACATGTATATTTTCTACCCTAAAAAAGAATATTTTGTTAAAGAAAATATAAATATATATATAATAAAAAATTAAATAATGGGTATACCACAGGCCGGGCTGGGCCAACAAGAGCTAGACCCGAGACCCGGCCCGACCCGAAGTGGCCAGGCTGGACCGAGTTGGCCAGGCTAGGTTTTGTTCACCCCTAGGCTTTAACGAAGAGTATCGATTAAAGAATCAAATGTGTCACAATCAAGAATAAGCTCAAAGAACATAATCATAATCATCAATTACATCAGAATCCAAGTCAAGTTTAACAATTAAACAAGAATCCTAGATAGAAAAGTCGATAAACTGAGAGAAAGTCCCTAGACGACAAAATTTGGTGCTCTAGCTTCATCATTCGCACTCGAAGCAAGGTTTCTAGCCGATCATTGGTGGTTGGACGTTGGCAACAGCCTCTCCCACATCAAAAACGACCATGGAAGGTGGTGGAGAATGGAGGAGACAAAGGTGAGGAGAAGGGAAACGATTTTGTGCTAAGATGATATGAGAATGAGATAGAATGAGGGTTTGATGAGGGAAATTGGCCAAGAGCCGAGTTGGGTCGGTTTAGGGACTTAATTTCGGGTCTAAGGGTTTAGTTTTCGGGTCAAATAAGTGAGGAACCGAGGTAGGCATCCTGAAACACGATTCCACATTAAAACCTGCGAAACATGCTGCAAAAAATGCTGGTGGCGGACTCACCTAGTAGCAATTAGTAAAATGCATGTTTCGACCCTAAATTCGGTTTGTCCCAAATGACTTGTGAGTGATTTTTCTTCATGAAACCTACAATTGCAACATAAAAATGTGTAGTATCTCAAGTCTAAAATATTAAATACAAATCAATGGAAATAGAGAATATTTCTAGTTCCAGCTGTAGGCCTTATGTTGATGTTCGCTGCCAGTGGAAATTTTATGTCTGAGGACCTCATAAGTCAGTTTGATTTTGAAAATATGAAGGTTTGGGCTGATCCAATTTTCTTGACCTCACCCAACTTTGCTGGGCCATGGGCCCACACTCCGGGTAACATGTTTCTGGCATTGCATCTTCCTGAATTTATTTTGTGGGATTGGGCCTTGAAGCAGCGGGTCCTATGTAGACCACAAGTCCTATACATCATATATAGAAGGCTCAAACAGGCAGGCTCTCTAAACAAAAGAAGAAGGGTTGCTAAACGTGCGCAGGTTTAACACAAAAGACTTCGTGGAGAGAATGAGGCTGACACTTCTTAGGTACATAAGACTAATACTTATTCATGTGGAATTCTGGAGCTGTGTCCAACCCCATATTATTTCATTAACAGAATCTACAATCTCATGGTTTAGATAGAGGCGATAGATGCTTATTTGCGAGCAATGATTAAATTCTTTTCAGAAGAACCTAACTTTGCTACCAGTGTGTTAATGCTCTGTTTTTTATGACAGATATGAAATTTAGAATGGGTCTGGCTAGCTGCCCCAAATCATTCATTTGATCCAACAACACAATCCTGCGGTTTTGTTCCTCTGTGAAACTATGTCTCCTCTTTCCTCTGCTTGTAAACACTTCACTTCTTTAAGATTTTCTATGATGATTAGTACGGATGCGAAGGGTATAAGTGGTGGTACAATTATGGTTTGGGCTGATGACATTGACATTCATATTATTGATCTCACTCCACATTGGATTCACGCCACCTGGAAGCTGTCTAATGGGACCACTATTCTTCTCACTTTTGTTGATGGCCACCCCAACTCAAATACAGATATGTCCTCTGGGAATTCATGAATTCTGTAGCGGCTGTCAGTGCTCTTCCTTGGATCTTGGTGGAAGATTTTAATCAAGTGTTGTGTGCCACAGATAAAAGCAGTAAATGCTCTCAAATTCCAGGTGCTGAGGAGTTTCGCGACGTAATTAATGCTTGTGGCCTTGTTGATGTTATCCCTTCTAGCATGTGGCACACTTGGTCTAACAATAGAAAGAACTTGGATGTGGTATGGGAAAGAATTGATAGGACTCTGGTCCTTCAGATTAGTTTTTGGTGTTTCTAAACACCTCTGTTCATGGTCTTCCAATGGCTACATCAGATCATAGCCCTTTGTCCATCAATCTTTTCAATTCCATTCCGCGATGGGGTAGACCAATTCGCTTTGGAGCTGCCTGTTTACATGATAATGCCTGTGACGAAGTGGTTGGCAAGGCCTAGGGTGATAATGTTTCTGGGTTTTTCGCTCTTGTGGTTGTCAGAAAGAACAAGGTTGTCATGAAATCTCTTCTACATTGGAACAAGGAGGCTTTTGGGAATATCACGGAAAAGGTGAAGGACCTCAATGATCAACTATATCAATTGCAAGCCCTTTTGCCTTCTCATGTCGATTCTATTTCGCATTACCAAGAGAGGGAGAGATCTCTTCGTCTTGAGCTTGAAAAATGGCTTGAAAAAGAACAAATTATGTGGGCTCAAAAATCTCGCCAAATGTGGCTTCTGAATTGCGATAGGAATACATCCTATTTTCATAAAGTTGTCAAAAGGTGTCGTTCTACAAACAGAATTACTCGCCTCTAGGATAGTCAGGGTAATTGGATTGAGAATTATGAAGCTTTGTAGAAGCATGCCATGGAGCACTTTAGAAGGATGTACTCAATTGACCATCAAGTGCTTGGAGATGACTGAGAATGTTGGCTCCAGTCTTTTGAATATTCTGAAACTATCTCAAGATCATCTTGATTTGGTGAATAAGATCCTTGATGACACTGAAATCCTGGATTCTCATATGTAGATGGAGGCTTTCAATTCTCCAGGTCCTGATGGATTGCCACCGGGCTTCTTTTAGAGGTATTGGGGAATTGTGGGAAATGACATTCTCAGCATGGTGCACAATTGTTTCTATAGGGGTTTTATTCTGAAACAAATTAATGAAACCTACATTTCTGTTATTCCCAAATTCCCCAATCCTTCCAACATCTCTCAATTCCGCCCCATAAGTCTCTGTAATGCTATGTATAAGATTATCTCAAAAATCATCGTCAATAGGATGCAGAGCATTATGCAAGATGGGGTTAATCCTTCAAAGTGCTTTTGTTAAGGGTCGTCTCATCACTGACAATACCTTCTTGGCGTCGGAGCTGGTTAATTTTGTTCATAAAGCTAGGAAGGTTAAGACTTCATGGGCCATGGCCAAGATTGATCTTTACAAGGCATATGACAGAGTTCATTGGAGTTTTCTTATGAAAACTTTGGAGCTGATGGGGTTTCCTATGCACTGGATAAACTTAATTATGCAATGCGTTTCCACTTGTCTTATACTCTAAATATATGGTAAGAAGGCAGAATCCTTTCATCCTCAACGTGGTCTTAGACAAGGCGATCCCTTGTCTCTATATCTGTTCATCATCTGCGCCAATGTGTTATTTGTGGCACTGTTAAATGCTGAGTCGAACAACCTTATTTAGGGTATCAAGTGTGGTAGGAGTGGCTCGACTTTTTCTCATTTACTTTACGCGAATGGATCTCCTACTGTTCTTTAAGGTGTCTCCTGAGTGCTGTTTGAATCTAAGATAAGTGCTGGACACTTTTGGCAATTTTTCTGGGCTACAAGTAAATAATAGTAAGTCGGTTGTAGTGTTTAGTCCCAACACTCCCAGGTTGCATAAGAAGTTCATGTGTAAAAGTCTCAAAGCTTAATCAGGCGGATCACATTGGTAAATACTTGGGAGTTTATATTGATGGTCTTCATCCCAAGAAGTGTAACCTTCAGGAACTAATTGACAAAATGAACTCTCGTCTTCAAGGATGGAAGGCTGAGTGCCTCTTGCAAGGGGGTCGACTCACTCTCATTAAATCTGTTCTCCATCTTGGATTGTCCCAAATCCTTCTCTGATCAAATTGACCAAATTTGCACTAATTTCTTTAGGGGGTTTGGGAATAATGGTGTTTAAAAGCCTCATCTCTTAAAGGCATCTACGCTCAGAGTGGCTACTTCCCAAGGGGGTCTTGCGTTAAGGAACACAGAGTTCATGAACAAAGCTTTGCTTGCAAGAAAAAAAATGTATGGAGGTTCTTTAAGAATCTGGATTCCTTGGCAAGCAAGTGGGCTTGGAACAAATACGATATCAAAACAACAGATCCATTCTTCAAGCGTGGTGTTGGCAGCTCATTCATCTTGAAAGGTATTTATAGTAATAAGAATGTTGTTACTGATCATCTATTTTGGAGAATTGGGGATGGGGCTAAAGTTGATGTTTCTAGTTCTAGATCGTGTGCTCCTTGGAATGGTCCCCGAGGTATTTTTTTAGTATCTGACCTTTAGTACACAGACTCTTGTTCCTGTAACAAAAACATCATCAATGGCATGTACAATTCTGAGAATGCTCAAGCCATTCTCAGTATTTTTCCTTCTTCCTATGGACTGAAGGATAACTTGGTCTAGTCTGCTAGTAGCTGTGGCGATTATTCTGTGGCAAAAGGGTACAAGTTTTTGGCCTCTTTTGAGTCGTCTAGTGCCTCTCAAGCGACATGTGTCTCCTCTTTTCCATGGAAAGATTATTGGAAAAGCAAGGTACCTTTTAGACTTCTCTTATTTGGTTGGAAGGTCATTAACAATGTTGTTGCCACTAATGCAAGTCTCAGAATGCATCATACAAAGGTGGACTCGATCTGTACTCTCTGTATTGACTTTTCTGAGATTGTGGATCATATTTTCCTGTGTTGTAGCTTCTCAAGATCAGTTTGGTTTGGCTTGCCAACGGGGTTTTTAGTCACATAGTCTGCTGCCTCTTCCATTTCTAACTGGATTAAGTCCTGGATTCTCAAATGGAAAACCAACAGGGATAATTTTTATTATGCTTGGTCAATGGTTTTGACTATGCTGGATGCCATTTGAACTACCTATGGAAGAATTGCAAATCGAATCCCACTTTGGTTATTCAGGAGGTTGTGGCTAGATGCCAGTTGTACAACTCCATTGCCTCTCAGCAACAGATTATGCCTAAATTTAAAGATGATTCCCACATGCATGACAATTGCAGCATCCTCAAGCATCCTTCTGCTATTTGGATTGTCCTCTGGAGATTGAAGCCTTGTGGTAAATTTTGGCTAATTTGCGGGATTCACAAAAATTCTGACTTGGAGCATATTACTATGAAAATGGAGGCCAACTCCTCCAACTCTTCTGCCCAACTCTTAGCCTTCCTTCATCGTAGCCTTAGGACCTTTAATTATACTAGGATCTCGACCCTTTTTTGTAATCAGAAGATGGTGATCTCTATTCTCAAAAATAGATGCAGAACTCCTTTTGAAGCTGTAGTATATGACATTAATGATATATAAGCAGTAACTATAATGTCATTTTCTCTAAGTGTCGAGGCAGCCCTTTATTAGTTGATATGTGTAGGTGCAGGGCAACTTTGGCTTTTTATAATTTCAGTTGTATTACCTTATAGACGTTTCGTTAGTTATATAAGCAGTTTCATAAAAAATAACTTTTGCATTTGTTGATCCTCTTGTTGGGCTTCGTGAATTTGGTCACTTAAACCATTCACAAATCAAAACTTGCCCATCATTAATCAATTTGTCAACCTCATCATCGTGTTCAGATTAAACTTAAGTCTCCAAAGGCTTCAAACAAATCCAGCTCCTTAATCATCATGGATGAGACCTATAGAGACTCCATGCTTAAGACATGCATTTGCCACTACATTAGCTTTACTTGAATGATATTTCAACTCATAAGTATAACCCATGAGGAATATAACCCATCTTCAATTTGTTGCCTTATATTTAGCTCTATCTGATCAAATTAAAAAGGTATTACAAACTCTTGTGATCATTGAAAACTACGAAATTAACCCCAAACAAGTAATGCCTCCTAATTTTAAGAGCATAAACAACCGCTGCGAGCTCCATGTCATGGGTGGGATAGACCATATTAACTAAGAAGGTTGGGACCAAAGTGAACACTATGGAAGCATATATGACTAATTTGAACATTTTAAAAGATAAATTAAAGGATCAAAATAATCTTTGAGGAAAAGATATTAGACTGATTTGAACATTCGACCTTATTTAAATATTGTATCTTATTATTCATAATTGTTTCCCAAAGCCAATTTTTTTTATCATATGTACCTAAATGATGACTAAATGTTAATTATTGAATATTGGTAAAAAAAAAAAGGACAAATGGTCATTTTGATCCTAAATGTATATCCTCATGTTCATTTTGGTCTTTTATATTTCAAAATGTTCAAATTTATCCTGATTAAGTGCTGTAAAAATATTTCAGCTTGGTCCCAAACTATTAAGTATGGTCACATTTCTCTTATTTCAAGTTCAAATATGACGAGTTCAAAGCTACGTATTGTTCTCAAAGAGTAATTTCTCTATGCAGTTGGGGCTATTAGCAAACAAGGTCAAATCGGTCCTGAAAGTAGACTGCTTGTTTTACGGTTAAACAAGTGAGATTGATCATACACTCTTGTTTCAAGTTCGAATGTGGCGAACTCAGAGCTATAAGTTACTCTTAACAAGTCTTTTGAACTTGAAATGAGAGACAAGAGAAATATGACTAAATTCAATGGTTTGGGACACAAATGAAACATTTTGCCAACATTTAGGACCAAAATGAACATTAGGGCATACATTGAGGACCAAAATGACCCTTTGAGCTAAAAAAACTCTTTGTATTGTTTAGATAACTATTGCTGATTAAATACTACATAAAATAGAAAAAAAGATTATATATACTTTTAAGGCCATACTCCATTTTGGATCATCCCTCATATTTGGAGTAGTTACAATCTAGCCCTTTATCTGTTGGAGATTAGGGAGCAAACGCAGCGGAAAAAGTAAAAGTAATAATTTTGTAATCTCCTCCATAGGATCCACTAATTGTGTTTATACCAGTGAGATAAGATGTTTACCTAAATCAAACGGATGCTTGAATGATTGCAATTCCAAGAAGTCCACAGACTCGTGTCCTTCCTGTGTCGATGATCCACACGAACAGTTTGGCAGATACTCAGGTGCTAGCCTCCAATCTCTTCTCCAAGAGATTATGGGAACCAATCTACAAATCTTGAAATTTCAAGAACACTTCTTGAAAAACCAAGAATCAAAGTGGCGCACTAGTATGAAATTTTTCTCAAAAATTCCTCACCAAAACTCAAGAGATGAGCACACTGCCAAGAATGACTTTCTTGGCCACACTAACTCTAGGTTTTTCGCCTCTCCTTACTCTCACACACAATTCGCCCTTTAAACCCTAAGTTTAGGGTTAGTTCAAAACTCACCCTTTGTTTTCTCCACTTAGGATATGCGACTTCTTTATGTGTTTTTAAAGAGTCCCCATTCCTCAAATTAGGGAATTACCAAATCTTGATTACAAGATTACATTAATATTATAATTCAAGATTAATAGGCAATCTCAATTTAAATTTCAAGATCATATCTTGAAACCTAAATCTAGAATGCACACTTCCCATTGGTCTGAATGAGTCAAGAGGATTTAAATTCTTAATTAAAATATTACATTAATATCTTAACCTAAAATTCAAAATGCATTCTTGAAATTCAAAATGCATGATCAAATCTTCCATTTGAATCTCCAAGAATTCGCCCCCTCTTATTTTTTTATAGGAATTTAATAAATAAGATAACAATCCTAACTCTTAGGAAGTTATAACCAACTTATTAATTTCCTTAACAAATTGAATTAAAATGTTACCCTAATATCTTAAGTCAAATTTAAATCTTGAATTCAAATTAACAAAATCATATTTCATTAATTAAATTCAAGAGTGAGGCGCCACCTCATCTTACTCTTCAATATTAGAGAATTTAATAAATCAATAATCCCCTAACTCTTAGGAGACTTAGTCAATTCATTATCCCTAATATTCTAAATGAGAATTCAATTGTAAATCGATTAATCAAATTAACTATTTGAAAATTAATATATTTAAACTTGTCTAACAAATTTAAATATTACAAATGTAGATTTTATTTAAGACAAGACTTCATGTCCTAAGACATTCAACTATGTCTTAAATCGTGTCACTAAAGTGACTCACGAATTAACAATAATTCGTGTCCCATTACAGTATCTTGATCCTGCTCATGTGTGACCCAGCAGGCCTCAAGTGAAATTGGCAGCAAGCCATCTCTATGACTCACAAGTCGAGAGCGGACTCTAGCAAGCTATCGCGACTACCCAAAACATGTTAGTTATTGTTTTAACATCAATGACTTAACCTTAGTACCACCTTGTCATAATCCCTATTGTCACACGATATTTTGGTCATGGATAAGGCATGGGAAAGTCATCCTTGTAATCCAAACCATAACTTTCTTGATTCCTTGAGTTAGTCCTATTACCCTGTGTGGCTACACATTCCTTGGACAAACTCATCGAGGGGCCCAGTCAAATATCTCTCAACTTAATGAGGGACAAAATTCCTTATTGGTCAACCACATTCCTCAGCACGAAAAACAACTAAACCCGTACCTTGCCTGTATGGCTACCCTGTTACGGGCAACATTGGTCTAGGCCAAAGTTCAGCATCTACAACGCCGGAACAATGAAGACCTCAGGTCTAAGGGCATCGTGACAGGTGTACAGGAGAGACTAGCTCATGACTAAACCCATGCAGGACTCTTCGGGTCGGTCCAGCAACTTGTAACCCATTAAATAATTGCACCATTACTATCGAGAAGCATCACATGCGTGTATCTCTATAAACATGCTAAGAATATGATAACGACATAATTTATCACATAATTGACCAGGGACAGTTTAGAATAATTATCACATAATTTATCAAGATTTGTTATCATAGTAAACATGCTAATAATATGATAACGACATAATTTATCATTCATAAATCAATCAAACAATATGTTCATACATATAAAATGATTGGCCCCAGGGCACAATCTCCATCAAACTCCCACTTGCACTAGGTACTATCATTAATCAAACTGTTCCTACACTAGGTACATTGATCAATGTGTCTAATCCCCATCGACGTTACATGGCGTTCATGTATGACCTGTTGGGAAATCACAAGAGGGCAGCGCAGCGGAAGGAACAAAACGTTAAAAAAAAATAAAATTTTCGCCACTCTATAATTTCCCTACGGATCCGCTAGATGAATTTAAAATCGTTAAGTCAGTGGTATACCTCACGAGTTTCAATCGGTCCGGTTGAACGGGGCGAATCCAAGAAGTCCACTTGACGCGTCCTTCCTCCGCCGGTAATCCACACGAGCAGTTTGATGGCACCAAGGTGCTAGCCTTCAGTTCTTTTCTCCAAAAGAACTCGGGAACTCCAATCTACAGTTCTTGGTGATCAAGAACACTTTCTTGAACCAAGAAGATTGATCAAGAACAATTCTTGACCAAAGTGTATAGGTGGCGCAAATCAAGAGGCTCACTCTCACAAAACCCTAGCAACAAGACTACTCGATTTCTCTCTCACTCTTGGAGAAATTTGAGTTTCTCTCTCTAGCTATGGAGTTGTGCGATTTTTCTCTCTCTCTTCACACTTGAGAAGAAAGAAAAAATTCACTTAATGAATTCTTGGCCCCCAAGTCGACTTGCCTAGGGTTTTTAATATAGTTGGGGAATTTTGATAATTACAATTAGGGAATCCCTAAATTATAGGATTATCAAATTATAAAATTATGAGATTACAATAATATCACAATTTTAGGACTTGAATTTCTAATTAAAATATTACCTTAATATTTCAATTCAAATTCAAATTGCAATCTTTGAGAATCAAATGAAAGATCAAATCTTCCCTTGGGTCCCACAAGTGCAACGCGCCATCCTCCCCACTTTTCTTGGAATTTTATAAATAAAAAATAACATTCCTAATTCTTAGTAAGTTATAACCAACTTATTATCTTCCAATGATTTTGAATTAAAATATTACCCTAATATCTTTATTTCAAATCTTTTGAATTTGAAATCTAGATCAAATCTTTTGAATTCAAATTCATGACTTTAATTAATAAAACATTTCTATTAATTAAAATCATCTCTCATGAGGCACCACCCTGATCCTATTTTATCCTAATATTAGTTAATTTAATAAATCAATAATCTCCTAACTTTTAGGAACATTATCTAATTTATTATTCCCTAATATTATAATTGTAAATAGATTAATCCAATTAACTATTTAACAATTAATATATTTAAATTTGTCCCACAAATCTAAAAATCACAACTGTAGATTATATTTAAGACAAGGCTTTATGTCCCAGACATTCAGCTATGTCTTAAATTGTGTCACCGGAGTGACTCACGAATTAACTGGTGGGAAATCCCCGGGGAAACACGCAGCGGAAGAAACGTAAAATAAAAAAAAAACTTGCGCCCCCAGGAAAATCCAACCCTGAGATCCGCTAGCTGAATTTAAAACCAGATATGAAAAGTGTCATACCTCAGGCTTTCAATCGGATTGGTGATACTGGTGAGTCTAG
>QANZ01054577.1:0-43136 GCA_003254925.1 Chamaecrista fasciculata | reverse complement strand
AAAAAAAAAACTAGAAGGCCCAAAGTATGGTTTATTCTTTGGGGTAAAACCCTTTTTCACCCCAACAAAGGATGGTTCATGAGACAAAGGAATAAACCCATTCGAAAAGTCCACAATTAATTAAACACGAGAAAAGAGAAAAAAAAAAAGAAGATGGGATTGTTCCTTTGGATATGCCATTTCTATGAAGCCATAAATAACACATTCCCCACAAGCAATCCTCAGGTTCAGCTTGTCTTCTTCTTCTTCTTCTTCTCCACCAAGTTTTCACTTGCAGCTGCATTACAGGGCAATTCCTCTATTGGCAGTTAGCCTATATACACACACCTTTTACAGTGTGCAGTGTGCACACTGCCAAAGGAGATTTGCCCAGCGATTCTTCTGCAACTTCTGCTTTTTTTTTCGTAAATAAAAATTTAGGTGAGTTAGTCTCGAGAACTCATCAAAGTCAGGGCACTATGAGTACTTACAGTGAGAATCGAACTCACAACCCAACCCTGTGAGTTATGAAACGAATCCTTATGAATTGAGCCAATCTTGGTGGCAACTTATGTTTCACGTTAGTTATTTCATTTAGTTTCTCATTACTAAATATAATGTACATATACTCACGAACATTCACTTATACAATTCTACACACTTCTAGAAGCATATACTATTCGGTATTATTTATATTCTTCTTCCTCAACAATGAGGCTTTCATTAGATATATATTTATATATATATGCATATTAGTTTTGTTTCTTATTTTTCTCTATGAATTACTAATACGTGATTAAATTTACTTATTTTTATTTTCGAGAGACAGGTCAGTCGCCACTAATCAGAGATACCTCTTTCTATTGCGACATGTATGTGGTTACAGAAAATGTCCTTAGCGGCGAATCCAGATTGTAGCCGCAGATGAGTTCTCAGTAGTGACATTTAAAAGCGTCGCTATATATATATGAATTTCCTACCCAAAATTTCAAGTTAATTGGCTCCAGCCAAATTCGTCACTGAAAGGGTACTTAATTGTTTAGCTGTAAACTAATAAACATACATTGTCGTGATATATATATAAGATACATATCCTCGTTCTCTTTTACTTGGATTTTTAATTAGAAATTTTACGACACTTACAAAAATGTAATAGAATCAAGTATTAGAAAAATATAAAATGTCATCATTACTACTACTGTTATTAATTTTTTTTAGTTTTTTAATATATCTTAATCAACACACAATGCAAAAGCTTTTAGAAATTATCTAGGATTGATTGGAATATAATATATATATATATTTTATATAGCTTCCTACATTTTTTTTATTTCTTTTGAATTTCTAAAGAAAGAAAGGCGGTATATCTATGGAGTCCTTTATAATTGACCCGACGGAACCAAATGGGATGGGGCCAGAATATATATATACCGTTGCTATATAATATTATACCTTTCTCCTCCTATTATAATTTATAAATACCATTTTCTTTACACTTTTTGCCTTTTTTCAATAACGATGTTTATATATTTCAAGAAAGTGCAGCCCAATCATACGATCCATAACCAAATTGTGAATAGTGCAACATGGGACTAAATTGGGACTAATTTTATAACCTGACTCAAAGATATAGAATCAAATATGTAATACGAGATCAAATCTGTAACTTGAGCAAAAGATATGGGACCAACAGCACAACAAAAAAGTTATGAAATCAAATTGAGACTTGAGCAAAAATTATGGGACCAAAAGTGCACTTTAGCCTACTAAGAATAATTTTAGTGAAAAATTAGCCTACTCATTAAAAATTCATAAATTTTAATGAAAAATTAAAAAAATTACAATATTTATTCATAATATATGTCATGTGTTAATATTTTCTACTCTTTACCATGTTAAAGTCACAAAAATTGATTTTATATTCTAAAACTTATGAATATGTTGTCCTATAGTTGTCATACGAATGTCGAGTGTAACACCCGTGTGTAGAAAGGGACTAAATCGCAAGATTTAGAAAGTTGTCAAAATTTTGAGAAAGTGTATAAGTGTGTGAGAAGAGGCTTAGAAGTGATTTAGAACCTGGAAGGATCAAATTGAAAATAAATTATATGTTTAAGAGTCTAAATGTAATAAATAGAAAAATTGGGGGGAAGAAATGCAGTTTTCCCCAATATGTTTTGAAATTCTAATATAAGAGTGAGAAGAAGGAAGAATCGGGCTGGAGGAAATTTGTAGAAATGAAAAACAGAGCAGCGAGTGTGAGGACGAAGGGAGCAAGAATGGCAGATATTTCCACATCCAACGGTCCGTTTCAGACGTTCTACCCGTCGATTCGAAGCTTAGAACGAGGCGAAGCTAACCCTGGTTTTAGTTTGCAATTCCAACGGTTGGATGGAGTGTAATTCGAGATCGAAAATTGACGTCAGAGTTGGAAAATATGCAGAATTTGGAGTTTGAGGGACCAAATTGTTCCTAGGTAGGGTTCTTCTCTTTCTCCTCACTTCAAAGCATTACTTCTCTCATTTTTTTGCCTAGGGTTTTCTGAAGTTGTGAGGATTGCTTTGGTCTTGAGTTAAGGTTTATATGTGTTTGTGAAATTTTGATAAGTTGTGATGAATAAATGATGTTGATGATTGATATTTGATGAATTTGTATATATAGATGAATTTAGGACCAAAACGTAGCTTATCTGCCCTGTTTTTGCAATTTCGTAAAAATTACAGTTTGGTCCCTATTCTTGTTTTGTCATTTACAGTTTGGTGTCTGATTCTTGTTTATTCATTGTGGACTTGTTTTGGAATGTTACATGTAAAGAATCATGTATGAAAATGTGATGTTAAACCTAAGTAAAGATTGGGTATGTTTTACTAAATGAGATATGTTAATTATGGAATGGTTTTGTGTAATTGAATAAGTATATATGTTTTGGTGTGTATGAGATGAAATTATGAATGAAAGATAAGAGGAATATAGTTTGTGATATGTAAGTGTAATGGTTGATAATAGTTGGATGGATTTGTAAATAAAGAGGAATAGATTGTAATGGAAGAATATGCTTATGTATGAGTTATAATGTTGTCTAAGTATATATTCGATTATACTACTTGGATGCGAATAACATATTGAATGTAAAACGGAATTGTTAAGTGAATGACTTGAGAATGGTTAATGATTGGATGAAGATTATGTGTATGGGAAGATATGTGAATTTGTTATGATTAGCTATTGAGCTATATTTGATGTATTGTATGTTTGGATTGTGTCATGATTTACTGAGGAAGTGATGAGTTCCTCCCCATTATTCGCGATGAATATTTGGGTAATGTCTTTTGGTCGATTCCATTGGATGGCCTAAGGTGGATTCCTTAGGTGACAGGTTGTTTGGTATTGTGCACACACCGGGAGACGTTCCGGAAGCCTTGGTCGAGATGACAACTGTTATTTGATCATGACACATTGTGCTGGCTTACCTATTGTGGGGTATTTGGTTGACACGATTTGTCACTACCAGCGTTATGATATTATGGATTATTATGTTATGATATTGTTGTGCTGGTATTCCTGTATAGGGTATGAACCCTATATCGATGTAAGGGTTGACGCAATGTCCCTGCCAGCGTTGTGGTGTGAATGCTTTATGGATAATGTGTATTTGAATGAATGGAATATAAATGATGAATGGTTATTATACTATTGAGATATCACTTGTGCTGGAGTACCTACTCTGAGGTATCGGTTGACTAGACTGTCACCGCCAGCTTCTTTGTTAATACAGGTATTGTGTTATTAGTAGATTTGGTTGTTTGGTTATTAATCAATGAGCATGTAATATTATGAAGATTAATTAAGTGACTAGCTTGTTATTAAACATGTATGTTCAAGACTGTGCTTGTATGTTTTTAAGCTGTGCTCGTATGCTAGAAATGCATGCTGTGAACTTGTGTTTGAAGTTTGTTATTGAGTGGGGGACTGTGGTTCAAGTAGAGAGACTATAACCCTATTGAGAATCTCCCCAGATTCTCACCCTACAACATTTCAGTTGTGTTAGTGCAAGTTCAGGATCGTTGAGGTCTTGCTGGGAATTGGGTGTAGAAGTGCAGTTAGATAGATTTTAATTTATTTTTGTTG
Source organism: Chamaecrista fasciculata (assembly GCA_003254925.1). Classification (NCBI taxonomy): domain Eukaryota; kingdom Viridiplantae; phylum Streptophyta; class Magnoliopsida; order Fabales; family Fabaceae; genus Chamaecrista; species Chamaecrista fasciculata. The sequence goes on along the minus strand of QANZ01054577.1, from coordinate 39,029 downwards.
AGTTGGGCCCTGCGTGGCTTTGTAGAGGCTGAGCCTCATGTATTTTAGTTTTAATTTGGGCCATGTGTCACTATTTTCTTATTTGATATAAGAATTATCCTAAATTTAATAAGGATGTTACATCGAGCATAAACACGTGTCTGACATGACAACAAACTTTTAAAATGAAGTGTCCAAATTTCATAGAGTCCAATCCATCTATCTAATCCTCAAGTATAAAATAAGAAAAAAATTATAATCATTTGGGTAATCTTGTACGAATGAGCTAACATAATTAACAAGGTCGTGAATTCTATTTCCGTTGTTGATATAAGGATTTTATTGGTGGACGATTTATAAGTATCTCTATAAGCGCTCATAAAACTTGGAAGTATGTCCTGATCTTAGTGAACTGTTAGGATCACCTAAACTTTTTATCACAAATTATAAAAACTGGTTTTATACATATTTATTTATAAAGACTCACATATATTTATATAATTGCAAGTATGCCATAAAGGAAATGTAAATATTACATTTAAATTTAAATTATATAACTATTTTAAAAATTAAGTTACTTTGAAATATATTTTATAATAAAAAAGTTAAAAAGTTGTGAGAAATTATTTAACTTCTCAAATATTATTTTTTTGTGTTTTAATATTTAGATGAATAATAAGTAGTGATAATAACTTTCTACTACTCTTTAAAATATTTGTTTAAAAAGAGTATAGAATTAATATTTGTCCGTATATGATATATTTTTAAAGGTATACGTACTCCATCAAAAAAATTTAAAAGTATACCACTAAAATATTTAATATATAATAGTTATTGCTTATGATTAATGCTAATAATCCACAATTAAGATTATTTGATAGTTTTAGCAAATCACAGCATTCTATGTTTTCTCTTATGGACTCCTTCTCTCTTACTAATTAAGCAAACACTAAAGTAAATAAAAATATGAATTTAATTATCTGAAAAGACCCTAAAAAGATAATCATAATTAAGTTCGATTTTTGACTTCGAGTATGGAGCAGCTTTAAATTTTTGGGTCAGTTGTTTCATTCTTCGAAGTGCCTGCAAGGTCAGCAAGAGAATTAGTCATTGTTAATATTAACGATAGATACTTTAAGTAACCCTTAATTAATTAACCAAAAAAAATTATCAACCATGCATATGAGAAAGAGAATACTATATATGAATATATAAATATGTATGTATATATATATATATTAATTGCTGGAGAATCACTGAGCAAATCTTCTTTGGCAGTATTGACACTAATTTAATTAGTTAGTGGTTAACTGCCAATGAAGAAATTGCCCTGTAATACAGCTGCAACTTAATTAGAAAGCCTCTCTTACAGAAGGATTGCTAATGATCACAACGTTATATATATGGCTTCTTCCAATTGGTATATCCCAATTCCTATGGAACAATGCCTTCCAATTCATATGGAACAATGCCTTCCATTTCTGTTTCATTTCTGCCCTTTTCATTTGCTTTTATAAGTTTATTCCACCGTACCATACTCTCTAGCTCATTAAAATGGAGTTTCATTTTAAGATGGTGTATTAAAAATCAGGACTAAATAAAACGGAAAGAAGTCCTTGAGATAGATCAAAAGTTAAATATTTGTAAGATATAGGGGACTGATTTAAAAAAATAAAAGGCAAAAAGTACTGTTGGTACCAACGTATGAGGTCATTTTCAATTATTTCCCCAATGTTTTTTTTGTCAATTATACCCCCAGTTTTTCACATTTCAGTTAATTATCCCAACCCCTAACTAACTACAGAATAGTCCAGAATATTTGTCATCTTTAACAAACAGGTCCTTAGAAGCCATTAGCAACCCCTCCTTCTCTTACCCTAAAACATCACCACCACACTTCATCGTCGTCATCCACTTTGTCCTCATTTCCGTCGACATTGTCCTTCTCGTCGTCATCCTCAGCTTGCTGGTCTCCCCTAAATCATGTCGTTTCCATCTCTTTTCCTTCCCTTACAACCGTCTCTCTCACTCATCTTCTCTATTTTGTCTCTCTCCAAAGGGGCTATGAAGTTACTTTACTTCTCAATTTTGACGATCACGACGGCACCGCCACCGGAGATTGTGTGTAAACGGAGGGAGCTAGAGCTATTGGTATTTCTGCTCGATTTCTCTATATTTGAGGCTCGCCGACGAGTTTGTGTGTGGTTGCCGGAACTATGAAAAATAGTGGGGAGAGATTTTTCGGGTTTCTCAATTGCAAGGACCAGTTTGTTAAAGATGACAAACATTCTGGATTGTTCTGTAATTAGTTAGGGACTCGTGTGAAAGAAAAATCTTGAGAAAATAGAGGATTTCTAAGTAATGGAAACTTAAGGACCTTAAAACAAAAAAAAAAACGACGGGTTGGGGTATAATTGACTCAAATGTGAAATATTGGGGGTATAATTGACAAAAAAAAATGTTGGGGGTACCAACAATACTTTTGCCAAAAATAAAATTATATGGACTAAATTAAAAATTTTAGCAAATCATAGGGACTAAACAATTAATTTATTTTGCCCAAGCTAGGTTGAAAAGTTTAATTTCAGACAGGCCAACATCTTGGACGTTGGTGAAATAAAGAGCTAGAAGACGTACAATAAAAATGTAATTGAATTGGTTTTTGGATTAAGATTTTATGAAGTTAAAGTATAAGTTTTTTTCTAAAATTTGAAGACCTAGTCAAGTAGAAAAGTGATTGTTCAATTTATTAAACTTTGTTACTACTTTTGTATAATAATATATAGTAATTAACATAGTTTAAATTATTTTTTCTTGGCTGAAAATATGTTGAATGATTATATTATATCTCATGCTTTTCATTCTCATAGTCCAAATATAATTGTTACTGTATACAAATTAATTTTTGGTAGAACTAAGTTAGTAATGAATTATTTAAAATTAATTAAATATTTTGAAAATCTAAATATTTATATAATATAGAAACCAAATTAATAATTTAGTCGAATTATTTATTAGTGCTTACTAGAATTAGCATATACATATTCCTCAAAGTTGTTCTCGCTCTTTAATCTATGAGATCGATCCTCTTCAAGTTTAATTTAACCACACCAATCATAAATGGCGCTTCAGATTAATCAAACAACACATGAAACTATGTACATAAAAAGAAATGTGGCCCTAAATGAATTTATAAGGCCAAAAATGAAAATTGCATAAAGCAACTTTCACGGGGGACAATGATCGCCTAGAATATATGGTTATTGATTTTTTTCTTTTTTACATAAAGTGTGAAAATGGTGAGGTCTATTTTTTGTTTCTTAAGACTAAGTAAAAGAGAGAATGGAACATAAATGATGCTTAGAGAAAGATACTGATCGATGAAGTATGTTGTGTTTGGTGAATATGTGGAAAACAGAAGCAGCATTTCAATTTGGGCTCTGTTCCTCCTAAAGCAACTTAGTTATTTGAATAAACAAACAATTTAACTCTTACATTATATGAATATTATTATTTTATTCTTCAACTTTTTTACATAATTAATTTAGTTTTAAAAAATTTATGATACGTTAAGGGCTAAGTTGTATAACGATCAAAAATTCATAAAGGGCATAACTTGTAATAAGTTATAAATATTTAAGAATTGAAATAAATTTTTTAATAAATTAAAGACTAAAATTAATGATAGTGACTCAATGCTAAATGTGTCAAACATGACTGATGTAAAAGGTTAGTCGGGTTTTATCACTAAGCATGCAGATCAATCGGCGCCCTAGTCCAGGGTTAGGGTAAGTCTTTGGGCTCAAAGAGTACTTACAGAAGTACTTACAAATAACCCACCGAATGAGACATCACCAGGAATCGAACCCAAACCATATAATTTTCATGGGCAGAAGGTGACCAAGTGAGCTAAACCTCATTGGCTTGATCCAGCTTAATTAAAAGTCTTGAATTTGACACTTCAGAATATAGTTGTGTTAAATATTTGGTGGAAAATTGGAAAAGTTTTATCGCTCTTATAATTCTAATTCAAATGAGATAAATCTTGCAAAATATTATCCATTATAGGAAAACCTCGGCCCATTAGCTTTGATGGCATCAATAAGAAAATAACCAAGTTACAATAATNAGTTAAGAAAGTTAAGAGGGTGTGAACAAGGCCTACTATAAAAACTTAGAAAGTTAAGAAAACAAGAAGTTATTATTATTTATAAAATTTGGGCCAAATCTAATTTTTCAAGCTGCAACAAGTGTGCTAAGAGGGTGTGAACAAGGCCTACTATATGTCTTCACAAAGGTCTTCCCTTTACGGCTTGCAGGGAGCCATTTTTTCTCTTAATCATCTTAAGTGTGTTGGTTTGGGGTTAATGAGTATGAATGCTAGCAGTGCACAATATTTGCAAGTTGTTAACAAAGCCATGGCTTCAAGGGAGTGACTTCTCCATGAATGATCGAATAGCGATAATGATATGAGGCTGTATAATTAACAAAAAAAATCTTTTAATTTTTTTCATATTGGTTCTGATCGAAAATCTAAGAATTTGATGGTTTACCGACCTATGCAATACAAGGTTATGTGTTGTACAATATTATAATAGAATATTAAATCATCATGTAATATTCTTTCATCTCTACAAAATTGCCATGTGAAATTTCATTTAATGCTTAATTGTATTTCAAATCCCCATTTTATATCAATAATTCAAATTTATATAATTTGAATAAAAAAACTCATTACCAATAAATAATCTCCAAGAGAAATAACAAATTTTTAAATGAGACTAGAATCATATTATCCAAAACAAAGAAAATATAATGAAAGGAGTTGCCTATGATCAAGGCTTTTGCAATCTCGACTTCTACATAAGAGAACATCTTGGCATTTTCAAGTCAGAAATCAAGAGAAATAATCCTCAAAACATGACATAGCAAACTCAAAGTTATGAAGGCATTTTTATCCAACACTGTAAAGGCATGGATTTAAACATAGATGTGTGAGCACAAAACTTTAACAAGTTTCAATCCATTCAGTTAAAACTAAATGCTATGGATACAATATTCATCATCACATCTTTTAACATTTCCCAATGTCAAATATCCAATACTGAACAAATTTGAATGTCAGAGTTGCTCTAGTTGCTATAGAGATAAAAAGGAAAAGAGGTTGAACAATTGGCAAATGCTTGTTCATCCAGTATATTAATCATTACAAGACATAACATATTGAGCTTAAAGTTGTAAATCATATCAAGTCCAACCTGTTGAAAGCTAATATTATGTAGAAAATAAACCAAACTACAGCAAATAAAATCTATTATGCAGGGAAAATTAGACCATGGCATAGCTAGCTATTACAAACCATGTACTTGAACATAAATGATTGACAATTTGAGTCCTAAGTCTCAACTCTCAACCAGGCATCACATGTGACCACTGTAATCAGTGCCATGTGACCAATCTGCATCAAAGACCACCATTCTTATTTAATTTTTTTCTTTATACACTTATTTTCTCATGAGAAACTAATTACTTAATTACCATGTTTCCCCCTTTTAAAACAGCAAAAGAGAGACTCAAAAAAGCAGAATACCTTTGCTACCAAACTAACTCAAGATTAAGGCTTGCAATCTCTACTTCTACATTCAAGAGAACAAATTGGCATTTTGAAGTCAGAAATCAAGAGAAACAATCCTCAAAACATGACATAGCAAACCCAAAGTTATGAAGGCATTTTTATCGAACACTGTAAATGCAAGGATTTAAACATAGATGGATCAGCACAAGCTTTAACAAGTTTCAATCCATTCAGTAAACAAACACCAACAATCGTCACAAAAAAAAAATATAAACTGCCACCACATCAGAGTGGCTCAAAATACCAAACAATTTTTACATAAATACAAAAAAATCTAAAACATAAGCAGTTGTGGTGTCTCTAACAACTTGATATTCGAATCAAATTCATCCCATTGCAACTAGAAATCATCATCAAATATCCAATGTGAATTTAAGACACGACGCTTGAAGACCAGGCGTTCCGGCTCAGCCTTAGGCTACAAAGGAAGGATCAGTATTTTAATAAGTAAAACAAGATATTGAGACAAACAAGCCTCTGTAAAAGAACAGGAGAAATGACAGACTAACCTTAAGTTGAAGTATAAAAGGTGCCTAGTCTGAATCAAATAACTCTAATCAAAATAAATATACATAAGAATCAGTAACTCAAGTTCCAGCCAACCACAATGAACAATAAAAATATCAAGCTGAGAAGGTATTTCATGGAGAGTTCTATCTCTTAAAGGACCTATCTCAAATTATATTTCTTTGGATTTGGTTATTTTTTGGATAGGCTTCATTATTTCTGTCAGTCTGTTTAATGGATGCTTAGATTGAGATACAAATATCCAGGTTAAAAACTGAAAGAAAACGAAAGTCGGAATGACATTGCTGAAGTTCATTATTCATAATTATAATGATTTTTAACTGGATTTAACTAAGATTTCAAACCTTATTGTATTATTCATTTATTAAGTTTTAAATCTTACAATTTTGTTATGTGCTTGATTTGATAAGTAATTTTGTTATGTGCTTCCAATTTTGTTATGTGCTTGATTTGACAAGTAATACAGTTTTAAAGCATTCATAATTACAATTCAGTTATTCAATTATTAAGTTTTAAAGCTTACAACAAAAATTTAGACAAAAAATACCCGTGCGTACGCACGGGTACCATACTAATAAATTATAAATTATAGGTATGACAAAAAAAATACAATTCAAATAATCTATTCTAGTAAAATGAACCATATCATGCCATTTGGCAATGTTGTTGCCAAATCAGCGACCCCTTCTTCCCTCTTTAAATTTTGATTAATTATACTTAATTTACATTAATTTTAATAAGTAAGCAATAATATGAGTCCTCATATATCCTTAAATTTCAGCTAAGTATATTTAATTTATATTTATTATAAATCTTAAGCATCTCAAATTCAATATTCATGATTTTTCCATATTTTATTTAAATTTCAAATTGGCAATCTCCTATATAAGAGGTATCAATTAGTTTCAACTTTCAATTATAACCAAGTTTGGTTGGTTTAGTGGTTAGTTCACTAGGTCGCTTAAGCAAGTGTAGGGGGTTCGATCCCCGCTTTGTGTATGCAACAACCAATTAGCCAGTGGCAAACCCTTAAATGGAGCTCAGATCCGAGAAGAATTAATCCTTAGCCCATNAGCCTAGATTCGCGGAGGATTAATCCTTAGCCTATCGGACTGGGGATACCTCGGGAAACCAAAAAAAAAAACTAATTAAGCTATAATATTATCGAAGTGTTTTGACTAATTAATAAGCCCTCATATAGTATAATTGAATATAGATTTTGAAAAATAAAAGATAGACCAGGCATCTTCATGAGTTTATAATAACAAACTAGCTAAATTATCATAAATAGATTTTTTTTTAGAAAAATATATACAATACTTAAAATTTGCATGTTTCATAAAATAAATGAATATTATCTTAAAAAATATCTTAATTTGTTTTTATACTTTCATGAAGCTTTTGGTATATTTTCAAACAGACAAAAATTGAGTGTAATATACTCTTATTCTTATTACATATGAAATATATGCTCCTTTTCCTTTCTTTTACTAGAACGTATAGTTTGAGAGACGAAGGAATAAACGCATGTGAAAGACCAGAAACCAGGAAGGGTACAAAAAAGAAGGGTATTGTTCCATAGAATATGCCAATCTAAGAAGCCATAAATAAGGCTTCCACCAGCAATCTATGTGTCTGTGTGTTTTGAGTTGCAGATGCAATTACAGGGCAACTTCTCCTTTGGCAGATAGCCATTAATACGATTTGCATATGAATGTCAACCATGCAAATGCTATATACCTTAATTTGGTATATATATAGTATTAGTGTGTACCCTGCCAAAGAAGATTTGCCCAGCAATTCTTCTGTAACGTTACTTTCGTTCATTAATCAACTTCTTCATCAATATATATATGTATGTGTGTATGTCTTCATCAAGAAAGTGGTAAGTGATTCATTTTTAATAGACATGGTTGTGAAGTCCCACATCACTTAATTAAAGGTCTTATAACTTTATATATATATACATAGGCAACCCTTTCTCTTTAAGAGCTCTTTTGGGGTGAGTTAAACTTTTTTACATGGCACCAGAGTCAGGTTTGGACATGTGTGGATGAATGAGCCTTGTTATTGGTTGCTCTGTGAATAACTCGTTGGTTTCACGCTCTTATGTCGGGCGTAAGGAGGGCGTATGAAGTCTCACATCGCTTAGTTAAAAGGCCTTCTAACTCTATATATATATAGACAACTCTCTCCTTTTGAGAACCCTAAAAGGGCGAGCTAAGTCTTTCTATAATGCTCCAATTTGAGTTTTTCAGAAATTATAGGGGTGAGTTATACCTCAGTTATGAGATCAAGGATTAGTCCTAGCATATTGCTTAAAGTAGATAATGTAAGCATCGAATATATATAATTAGACAAGTGGTTTAAAGTCCAATGCTCATAATAAGGACTCGGACGTACTCTCAGGTTCGAGTCTTATTAAAGGTATTTTTAACAGGAAATTAAACATCTATTCCAAAAACTACGTTTACATAATGAAGATCTGATGTCTACATTTATAACTGATAAGCTATTGAAAGTCCTAAATTTGAATATCAAAAAGATGGGTATTTATATTAGGATAAATTAAACTTCGGTACACTGTTTTTTGGTCATATTTCACTTTGGTACCCTGTAGTTTAAAAAGTGACACTTTGGTACCCTGTGGTATTCTCTATTAACACTTTGGTACCCTTTGGTTTAATTTGGTCATATTTTACTTTGGTATCTTTTGGTTTAAAAAGTGACACTTTGGTACCCTGTGGTATTTTCTATTAACACTTTGAAGCTATTTTGTAATTTTAACCAAAACAAATTTTGTAAAAATTATATATTGACCCCAATTTTTTTAAAGTTTTCATTTTAGTCCCTAGATAATATGTATCCAGGGACCTATTTGTAATTTTTTGAAAATTTTTTGGGGTCAATATGTAATTTTTGCAATATTTGTTATGGTTAAAATTACAAAATAGCTCCAAAGGGTACCAAAGTATTAATGGAGAATATCATAGGGTACCAAAGTGTCATTTTTTAAACCACAGGGTACCAAAGTGAAATATGACCAAACCACATGGTACCAAAGTGTAAGTTACCCTTTATATTATTATGTGTTTTTGTTTACTTGATCCTAAGAAATGTGTATTATATACTAAATATACATGCTCTGTTCTCAATTGTTGAGATGGTTTTGAAGTTTCTTGATTGAAGATCCTTGAATATATCATCAACATGTGTCATTCATCATTATTTGACTTGATTTCATGTTTTTCTCTCGATTTCCTTTTTCCTTCTCTCATTTCTTGTAAGTCTTAAAATTGAATTGTTTTTATCATGTAAACTTGTGACCCTTTTTAAATTTTGTTTTTGAAGGGTCAACTTCATAGCGATGCGGCACATACTAATAGTGAACAGAGCTAAGGAAAAAATTAGGATGCTAAGGAGGAGTTTTATTTATGCTATAATTATGTGTTTTGGAACTTAATTTTTGTTTCTACGTAAATTAGGATGCTAAAATTTATTTTTAGAACACTTTGTTTCGTTTTATACACTACTTGATTTTGAATTTACAATGTACTTTAAATTTAATAAAATTTGTATGTGGATTAAGTTAATCTTTTTGATATATATAATTATTTAGAAATATTAAATTTAAAATAAGATAAAATAAAAATAGGGGAAAAAATATCATAAATAATAAATAAATTAAATCTACCATTGAATAATAAATGATATAACACTATTTATCTTGTTTCAGAATAGAGAATTGGCGGCGAAATATATTTTGCCACAAAACGTGTTGCTAGCGAAATGGATTTTGCTACCAAACGATTTGGTGGCAAAATATAAGTTTGCCACCAATTCTTTGGTGGCGAATTATTTTGTCACCAATAGATTCTTTGAATGACTAATGACATAGTTTTGGTCACAATATTTTATACTTTCAATTTCTATCACCAAAAGATCAATTTGATGGCGAAACACTAGTTTGTCACTGAAGGCTTCGGTGGTGAAATATTTTTTGCCACCGAAACCCTTTTGTGGCGAAAATTGAAGTTTTTGTGCAAAATTGTTTTGTCACGAAAAACCCTATTCCTTGTAGTGTATTTAGTGGCGGAAAAGTAGGTTTTCTATTACGGAAAGAAGCCTCACTACAAAAAAAGGTAAACCTTAGTGGCGGCATTATCAAAGTGCCAGAAATTAGGCCATCGGAAACTGTCTTTTTTTTTTTGGTTGCCCAAGGTATCCCCCAGTCCGATGGGCTAAGGACTAATCCTCCGCGGATCTGAGCTCCATTTAAGGGTTTGTCGCTGGCCAATTGGTTGCTGCATACACAATGCAGGGATCGAACCCCCGACACTTGCTTAAGCGACCTAGTGAGCTAACCACTAGACTGACCAAACTTGGTTAGGAAACTATCTTATTACTTAACACTAAATTTTGGATGAAGGAAAATAATTTTAAGTTTCATATTTAAATTATCTTCCTATATTTCCATCCTTTGGCAATTTAATTAAACTAATTAGATTTTTTATATTGCAAAAAATATTTCAGCCCAAATATGTTGGTCAACGTTATTCAGTCCATTGGGTCCAGAGTTTTTTTTACATAAACGTTGGGCTGAAAGTTACTCTTCTTAAATTTTCAGCCGAAGTTTCAATTTGGGAAATTGGATTTCATCTATTCTTCTCTCTATATAGATTAGGAAATTGGATTGTCTCTTCTCTTTGTAAAACTTTTACAATGAACATATTTGATAGGTTGTAAGAGGTTTGAAAACTTGTTAGACTTCTATTATTTTTTAGGGTTGGTTTGGGTATCTAGTAAATTTGGGGAAATACAATGTATTAAAATTATCTTTCAAAAAGTATTTGGACTCCGATCCATGCATGACCAATCAAAAAGTACATTTTTTTTAGACAATAGGTCTTTTACTTAATTAAGTTGAGTGCATCAAAATATACCCACTTTATTTTTTATTTGTTTTTTAATTACTTAATTATTATTTTCTTTCCTGTAAGAGAATGTAATTTTAGGAACAAAAGACAAATGAAAAAGTAAAGTGAATATATTGTAATGCATTATATTCAACTTAATTAAGTGAAAGACATATTATCTTAAAAAATGTACCAATTAATCTTAGGCAAAATCTCATGATTCATTTTCACTTTGCCTTTAATTTTGAGTTTAATTAAACTTTCAATCTTTTTACTTATCAGTGACATTATTATTTACAACATTCCAAACACTAGATGACAGTGTGCACAAGCAACCTCTCAAAAATCATATGTATATATAACTAGTAATATTGTATCCTTTAAATATTTTCTTTAATGATATGTTTGAATCGAAGATTACAAAGGAGAAGATAGGAGAAGAGGTGAAGTTTGAAATCTCTTCCCCTTGTTCGGAAAAATATAACTATGATGATTTGAGGAGAAAAGATGAGGGATTAACTTTTAATCCTCCATTCTTCTCCTCTTTTACAAATTCCAAATACTTCAAATTGGAGTATTTTAAAGGAGGTATCAACATCTAAACAAAGAGAGGACATGTGGGTTCTAGCTATTGATTACTACTTCAATATATTGAGAATTTGTAAATGCATATGGGTTCTAGCTATAGATTTCTCAATTATCAAATTTCATGATCCAAATTAATTGATAAAGGAAGGACTAATCCCATGCATCATGCATGCATGTATAATATAACTTTGGCTTTTTTTCACTAAAGCTATATATATGTGTGTGTATTCGTGTTACATATATATATATATATATGTTGGACCACATGCGATAGCCACATCTTTATTCCTCTAGTGACTGCTTCTTCTTCCACCAAGAAACATTCGCGGAAGGTATAGTTGTAATCTTCTTTCATACTAGGATGCCTAGTTGGTAAGGTAAGAATTGAAAGATAAATATTCCTAGCTTGAGGCATATTATTTCGCCACCGAAACATGTTCGCCACCTAAAGCTTTGCTGGCGAAATTGTAATTTGCCACCTAAAGCTACGGCGGCGAAATGTAAAGTTGCCACCAATAGCTTCAGTGGCGAAATAATTTCGCCACCGATGAATATTTTGAATAGCTAATTGTGTGATTTTTTGTGGCGAAATTCTATACTTGTAGTGGCTAAACAATTTACCACCAAAGATAAGATTCGGTGGCGAAACGTTATTTTGCCACCGAAGGCTTCGCCGGCGAGGCCTACGCCGACAAACAGGGTGGCAAAATAATTTCGCCACGGAAGCTCTTCAGTGGCAAAATTTTGAGTTTTGGTGGCGAAAATTTTCGCCACCGAAACCCCTGTTTTTTATAGTGATATAGTTTAATTTCTTGAGTTATAACATATATACAAGTTACAAATCACCCTTCTTCTCTAAAGCGCAGCCATATTAATTTACCTATATATAATCCCTTGAACTCAATTTTCTTCAACTCATATATTCATTGAATTATATTCCCATATATATAATATATGGCTGTATATATATACTAATGGATGCAAGATGAATTACTGAGCAGTCTCCTATTGGCAAACAGCCAATTTCCCAACATCTTCATCTCCTCCTATATATCAATTGACTGTCTGCCAAAGGAGATCTGCTCAGAAATTCTCATAAGCACGTTTTCAGTTCATTTACATTCACAGCTTTAATTTGTGTTTCAATTCTCATATGAGAATGCAACATTTCAATTTAGGCTTAATTAAACTCTGTTCATATATGTATGTATGTTGTTAATTATTAGATTCTAGCTAGAGCATTGGTAACTGATGAGGATATGTTTTGATTAGAGGAGAAGGGGAGGAAGGGGGAAAGATTGAGACTTCTTTCCCTTCTTTGAAAAGTTAAAAATTAGAGAGGGAAATGATTAATAATATAAAATCGATAATAATAATAATATAATATTATTAGTTAATGCATGATATGATATATATTAAGTGTCACAATCATCAAAATGTCCTCAGTGAAACAAAAAATGACATATAATGATTAATTAACAGTATTTCATCTTCAATTAACACAGTAATAGTGGCATGAATTAAGTTAATTAGTAATTTTTATCTTGCTGATATGTTAGTTTAGGTTGGCATTCCCTATGTAATTGTCACTATAAATTAATATTCTGTATTTTTCCATAATTCAATACAAGTATTTTAGCTTCTCTAATCTTTTCATGGTACCAGAGAGCCCTGAAGGGAGTGAAAGAAATGGAGAATAATGCTCAAGCTGCTCAAAGCCTCAAAGTGTAAACATTCAAGGAAATGCCATGAATGCACAAGCTGCTCAGATTCGATCAGATGCAGATCGTTCTTGTACGTTTAGTCATCCAATCCATTCCCATATATATAAGCTGGATGAAATTAATTTCCTGTCATGGCAGCATCAAGTCATAGCTACTATCAAATGATATAAGTTGCAGATACTTGATATGGGTCCAGATTAAAATTCTTAACCGAAGAAGATGAGGAAATTTGTATTTAATTTTTGAGTAAACTAATAATTTGATCTGTGAAAGATTATCGAATTGATATCTTAGTCCCTGAAATATTGAAATATATAGTTTTGTCCCTGAAAGAATCAAAAAATATACACTTTAGTCAACAAAAAAAACTAACACGTATACTATTTTGATTTTTCATGGATTAAATTGTGTATTTTAATCATTAGGAGAATGTTCATCAACTCAATGATCTTTCAAGGATATATCGAGATCAAAATAAAACTTTAATATGTATATATATAAGTTGTAGGCTTAAGTGCACTTTTGGTCCCCCTAACTTTCGCAAAGGTCTCAATTTGGTCCCCTAACTTATTTTATTGCAATTTTGGTCCCCTAACTTTTCAAAACGTTTCAATTTGGTCTCCTAGCTTTTTTGTTGCAATTTTGGTCTCCTAACTTTTCAAAATGTCTCAATTTGGTCTCCTAGCTTTTTTTGTTGCAATTTTGGTCCCCCTAACTTTTGAAAATGTCTCATCGTTGGTCCCCAAGTACACTTCCAAGTCATGAAAACGTCTCCCCATAATAGTCCTTTTTTAATCCACTTCACCCATATTTATCGCATCATCAACCAACTCAGCCTTCCAGATCAGCACTAACGACATATAATGGATGGAAAAAGTGCACTTGGGACCAACGGTCAAAAGTTAAGGACCAAAATTGTAACAAAAAAAGTTAGGAGACTAAATTGAGACGTTTTCAAAAGTTAGGGGACCAAAATTGCAACAAAATAAGTTAGGGGACCAAAAGTGACTTAAGCCTAAGTTGTAAATTATACAAGTTTTTGGACATCAGAGCTTGTATAGTACTCCAATGTTGATTCACTAATCAATAAGGTTTTGTGTCTCATTTATGTTACCCTTGCAATATTACCCTTCCCACATTACCACTTCCATATCCTCAAATTCTGTTTTTAATTCCTTTTTTTCTCAAGTAAGGAAAAACCAAAGCTATTAATTTATCATACAACTTTATAGAATACATATTCCATGGTTTTTTTATTTACACCACTTTCATTTGCTTCATATTGATTTGATTCTCTCTCGCACATATATATATATATGAGCACCCTTTATACAAGATGTATATAAAAATAAACCTTTATGCCTAGATTGTTCACATATTAAAATATGAAGAATATTTTAACTATTAGTTTATTATATGTGTAATAGACCAGTAATACTGGAGAATGGAGATTGATACTTTCTCAATAAAGGTAAAGCTTAATTAGCTTTTGAGTTAAGCTTGATTTTTGAAGATTGTGGAATTTCTAGAAATTGAACTGTAAACAGAGTGAGTATATGCTAATGGTGATGCGATCGAGTTGGTGAAGCATATATATGATGGCCCATGGAATGAAGAATCTATATATGCTCGAAGGCTAGCTGCGTCAAGTTTTAGCATACATGTAAACATGAGAGAAGAAGAGAATCAAGTTTTGGGTCCATTTTAGAAGCCACTTACTACAATCAAAGGAACCCTAGGCACAAAAAGCTGATCCAAAGGGACTATATATAGAATAATATATATGTCTCCGAATCTCTAATCTTTTTAAAGCTCAGCCAATGTTTGAATTCTGACCTTACAACTTCACGTAGGGACGCTTCATCAATCATCATGAATGGTTCTTTCTGGGTAAATCATAGAACTTAATTTCCCTAATCTTGTTAATTGTCACTGGAATAATGATTCTTTCTGAGGACATCTCTGATAACATTGAGAATATGAAGATTGAGTACTAAGAAATATTACTTTTTATTTTTAAGAGTTTAAAGAAATACTTCCCTAGCTAACTATATATATATTGGCATACTATTGAATTTCAATTAGTTCGATGGCATACTAATATACTATTGTATTTGACTATTTGTATATGTGTGTAATTATTAGCATTTACATATTTTTTTATATATTATAAACACAGTAAAAACAAGAAGTAATGGTGTTCACGGGATGAATTGAGGGTGGATTGGGCTGGGTTGAGATTTTTTTTTTTATAGAAAGTGTAATATATTAAAAGTAAAAGTCAGCTACAGAGAGCATTACAATAAGGCTATCACAAGATTAAAATAGAGGGTCGTTAGTAGCTCTATTATGCTTATTTTCATATCAAATTATCTCATTTTCTCTGTCACTCAATCCACTTAATTGCTTATTTATTCTAGTTTTGTTGGCGGCCTCTTCTTTCTCTCAAATTGCCTAATTTCAAGTGCTATGGGCATAGGATTAATTCCCTCTTTGCTGAAGTGTTTTTTTTTTTTAATTCTGATTTGTCTTTCTTTTAGGGACCCAATCATTTAGTGCCACCTCAGCTTTCTATTTAGAGAAAATTCAGATTCATTTAATGGCGGTCATGTGCCAATCATGTGCCAAGGGTTTCATTTTGGAAAGGCAAGCATATTTAAGTGAAGATGAGGAATTAGAAAAGCATACACGCACGTTTTGGAGGCTGAAGCAGAGAGCATTTCATGGAGCTTCTTGAGGAGAAGACCCAGCCGCCATCTTCATCTCTATTAGTTTTTCTTTTTTTCCTTAGCTTCAATTTCGTTTTTGTCATTAAGATTAGAGGCTAGACCTCTAATCTAGCTTGGTTGTATAAAGATTTGGAGAATATCATGTTTTGAGACTATACTTTGAGCTTAATGCAATCTTACTTTTTATGATTGTCTTGGATGGATGATATTAGAGGGCCCCTAATTGTATTTCATTCTTGATTAATCTTGTCATCTAGGCTCAAATCTTATTGTTTGATGTTTAGAGTAGTGACACATACTTTGTTAGTAGAATATAGCTTCATTCCTATTTTTAAAGAAAGAGATGAACTAAGCCTAATTTAACTAGGTCTGAGTGATGGTAGCTAAACTAGAGATTTCTTCTCATACTTTGAAAATAGAGTAGACGACAAAGCTCAAATCAAAACGCAGAAACTACAGAGCGACATCAAAGTAGAGTATCGATTTTTTAAAGGCGGGTTTAGTTTTGATTGGATTTTGAAAAAAAAAAGAAGAAGATCATTTTAACTCAAACGAACTAATTCAAATCAAATAATAATGAGTTAATGTTATCCACTTTGATATATTAATTAGTAATATCATTTTTTTTGTTGTAATTTATTTAATAATATCTTTTTTCTTGAATCTCATGATGCTAATAGTGACCCACATTCCATAGTCAAATTTGGTACTTGTTAGTTATTGCACAAGACTAGGTCACCACAAATGACTAAAAAATCAAAGATTAAATAAAGTGTAAATAAAGTGAAAAATCAAAAGTGAATCAAGAGGTGTAAATCTATATATATATATATATATATATACATATTTTGACAAGTTAGCGAGTTAGCAAACTTAAAATTTTAAAATTTGTAACCTAGCTCAAAATTCTGAAATTTGTAACCTAATCTAAATCACTGCAAGTTCATTTTTTTAAACCCAAATTTATGAATTGGGTTGGATTTGACGAATTGATTGGTTAGTGCGAACCACTAAACACCTCTAACAGGAAGAATTGAAATTCTCAAATTCCTTTTGTGTACGTAGGTGAAATTTTCAAACACTTCCTTAAAATTAATTACTTGGTTAGATTATCATAAAAATTTTCAAATATGTTAGGTGTCGAAACTAACAAATTAAATCCTACTTCCTTGTATTTCTTAAGTTTGCAAATTACAAATCTATCGAAGAAAGATGACTAAAATTCAAACTCAATTAAACCAATTAAACTTAAATTGAAAAGTGTTATAAGCTGTGATTTCAAGTAATGAAAAATAAAGTAAAAGAGAAGCAAACTGATTCAAGAATTCAGTCAACAAGAAAAGCAATTAAATGAGTTTAGAAAATTCAACAATAAAAAAATGTCTAACCAGGTTTATGTATTGAAATGGAGTCTCTCAAGTTAATCATTGACAAAATATCTTATACTCTCAACTTTGCTTAGCTTAAAAAAAAATCAGATTTCATCATATCTCCCAAAAATAATTAGAAGCTGGAACGTTCTAGCTAGCCTCATTATATTTGCCTCAAACTCACAAGAAAACGTTTCTCCAGTTCAAGAATAATTAAAACAAGAGATCAACTAAGCCTAATTTAGCTAAGTTTCAGTAGTTTAACCAAATTAGAGATCATTTCCCACACTTTGAAAACAAAAATAAAGTAAATCCACTCTCAAAGCAAATATCACTATTCTAAACATCAAACATATACGTATTTAGGCTTAGATGACAAGATTATTCAAGAATAAAATACAATTAGGGGCTTTCTAATATCATCCATCCAAGATAATCAGAATTTAAAGCAGAGAAAGAATCAAAACTTAAGAGAAATCTAATATTCCATTGAACTCAAAATATTGTCTCATAACATGATATACTCTAAATCTTTATATATACAACCTAGTTAGATTAGAGTTCTAGCCTCTAATCTCCATAACTAAAACAAAATTAAAGCTAAGAGAAGGAAGAAAACTAGCAAACCTGAGCAGATAGTGAACAAATGGCGGACTGGGTCCTTCAAAATGAGCTTCTCACGAGCTCCCTGCTTCAGCTACTATAATATGAGTGTGTATGTATATATGAATATCCCTTTCTAATTCATAACTTTCTCTTTTATATGCACCCCTCTTTTAAAAGAAACCCTTGACACATGCTAGGCACATGCTCTCCACTAAATGAATTAGATATTTTCCTTGAAATGGGATGTATAGTACAAGTGGCAGCAACATATTGGGTCCCTAAAAGAAAAAGAAAACTCAGATTAAAATTTACTGCAGTAAAAAGGGAAGAGTCTAATATGCCCATAAGAGATCAAAATAGGCAACTTAAGGGAGATATTAGCCATGAACGAAAAACTAAGCAAATAAACTAGAAAGTGGGTTATGTGACTTTCAAAAAGAGATATTTGGGTTAAAAAAATAAACAAGATAGAGCTGCAAACAAAATACATGTTCTTTCATGATCCAGACGAGTGATTAATTTTATGAAGTGTTATTAATGTTTCAATCATATATACCATTCACTGATATACTACTTTTTTTTAAGAAAAGGAATGATTTCCTTAGAGTTGTCTGAATGAAAAAAATCCAACTTCCTGTTAAAACCTTGATCTAGATACCCCTCACATTATGGTTATACTGTTACACTTAGAAGAAGCCTATCTTGCTTAAAACTTAAAAGCAGTGGTTATAACTTTTAGCATTAAAATGAAAACAGTTGCAGAGTAAAACCAATTGCAAAATGGTAAGCTACAAGTGCAATATTGCTGTTGCAGTAGTGACCGCAAATGTGGTGTGAAACCAAAATAATCTATTTTTATAAAACTTAGATGAATAATTCAACAATTTCCAAGAAAATCACTCTATATGTGATTAGGCAGAGGATGTGAGGAAAAAAAAATCACGAGTTAGATCAAGAAATTCATCATAGCCTCAATTTGCAAACCTTGCTAATCAATATATAACAGTGCTTCATAGATCAAACACATACCTTGGCTATATGATTTCAGGTTGCATTTAGAATTATTCTTTTGTGAGAAAAATGGTAGTAATGCAGAATGGCAGGGCAATTCTCCTTTGGCAGAAAAGCATGGTATATGATGAAAATTATATAATTATTACTTACTTTGCACTCCTGCCAAAGGAGACTTGCACTGTTATTCTTCTCTACCTTTCATTTGAAGCTCTACATGTATATTTTGCTTCAGTTCTGATTTCTGTCTTGATCTATATTCCTAATAAGCTAAGCTCCAATGTGTGTATATATATAATATATTAAATTGAGAGTATTCGCATATTAGGAATGGATATTCCATACAAATTATGTGAACAGTATATGCTATGGATCATTCCTGAGGAATTTCTTCCTCTCTGCTTTAGTCTTACCCGCATGGTCCACTTTCCAATACGTAATGCATGTTACACACATACATAGTGCTACTTCCTCTTTCATTTACCCTTTTTCAAAATTAAAAGTACCTTCCACAGATATTTATTACTTGTACTGTCATATTCTAGAAATTCTATTTTAATTTATTACCTTATTCTAATTACCAGAATTAATACTGCGCTAATTATCAACTTGAATAGTAAAAATGATCATTCATTGGTAGCGTATGATTGGATCCGAATGCTTTGCATTTGGTGTCTACTTCTTTTTTTTTTTGAATTTTAGAGAGGTAAAAGAAGAGGTAAAGAGAGAGAGTATGGGTCCTACAAAATAATTAATATGTGCCTACGTGGGACTCACACTTTCTCTCTCTTTTTCTTCTTTTATTTCTTTAAAATGCAAAAAAATACAGAGAGTAAGAGTACATAAGATCCACTCTAAGATAAAATTATGCCGGCACTAGTGTACTATATGTATATATATTTAATCTCTTTTATCAGAACATAAGTAACTATTAAAATCAAGTCTTATTTTTAGATTCAAATAAGTTTTAAAATAAAACATTTTTATTTTTTTTTAGAAGAAAGTTTAGGTGAGTTGGGCCCCAGGGACTCACCAAGGCCAAGGCAGGCCTCAAGGCTCTATGAGCGCTTAGAGAGGTACTTATAGATCACCTACTAACAAGGTCCTCACATCAGCAGTGGGAATCGAACTCACCACCTTGTGGGTTATGAGTCAACTCCTTACCAACTGGGCCAACCTTAATTTGTTGGCAAATAAAACATTTTTATTGATATAAAGACATTTTGATTAAATGTTGATTTGAGAACTTTATAGTAATTATTGAATGTTAATTGGGGAACCTTATAGCAAAGATATAAGGAACATTTTTAGGTTCAAATAAGTTTTAAAATAAAACATTTTTTATTGATATAAAGACATTTGATTAAATTTTGATTAAACATTTTTAACGCAATAAAATTTTTACCTCATGTCAAATGTTGATTGGGGAACTTTATAGCAAAGATATAAGGAATCTTAAATCTTACTCTTATTGGTATACTATAATTTGCAACATGGCCTGCATATATAACACATGCAGTTTCATATTGCGTTAATTCCTATTGAATTGAAGGACCACTAATGCATTTTGAAACACTACAATAATGCTTTTGTGGTAAAGACACAAAGAAAGTCAACAATAAAAACTTCTTTAGGAACACGCATGGCTAGACTGATTTGATAACCATACTCGATCATCAAGCTAGAAATAAATCAATCAAATTTTTATCCTATCATATATATCTCAGAATTAAAAACATAGAAAAACCAAAGAAAATAAAAGTGGATTGGGATAGATGCTTAATTTGAAATTCAACAATACGTTTACGTATCCTAATTTAAAACAGAAAAACATAACGTGCAGAATTCACAAATCAATGCTAGTCCTGAATTAATTAGTTGTTTTCTCCCAAAATTTAAAGTGTAAATAAATATCTTTTGCATATGGTAGCAAATATTTAACAAGGGCGCAACTTTATTTCCTTAACCCACTGTAGAGCAGACGCCCAAGTGTCATAGTTCGACTATGACTGGGCCTCACACTTGAGTCTCCGTCATGGAACAATTGATGTCACACCTTGGCTAACAATCTCTCCCTCGGCAATTGTTTTGTTGGGAATCAAACCCGGCCATAGCCTTAGCTCTGATACCACTTGTTAGGATCAAATGCTTACCACTAGATAAAAAGTTAGAGCGCAACTCTATTTCCTTAGTCGCAATATTGTTGTTAGGGTTGTCACCACAACTACATCAAGCTACAATTGTGGTGTGATTGTGAATCCGAGATACTCTATTATTTTTGTTAAGTTTAGATAAATTCTTCAATAATTTACACAATAATTACTCTATTTATTTTGTTTTAAAAGTAAGAGCTACATCTTGATCATATTTCTCTAATAGAATGTTCAAATTGATCCTAAATATATGTCTTTAATTAAAGTTAATTGATTTTGATCTTAAATATTTCAAAAGTTTCATATTGGGTCTAAATATTTCTATTCAGTTTTATTTTGACCTCACAATGTTAAATACGGTCATATCTTATTCGTTTCAAATTCAAATGTGAGAAGTCAAAAATTATGTGTTACTTTTAATAAATATTTTTTTTTATTTAGTTGGAATGGTCACTAAACAAAATTAAATCAATCCCAAATATATATTATCCGTTTTACAGTCAACAAACATAATCCTTTTGGAAATGTATATATACCCTAAACAGCTTTTTTAAGATGGGTATTAATATTTACCAAACAAGCTAGGGATTTAGTGTGTGAGTGATTTATATATACTTATATAGTGATAATCTAATCATCTATATATGATACCTCTCTTTGACTGTGGGCCACGTACTAATATAATAGTAATAATAATAATAATTTGCTTTTGGAAAAAATTAAAAGAATAAAAGAGCGTTCCCTTTTCCTTTTGCTCTTAAGTCTTGAGTCTTGACCCTTCAAAGTTAATGGGCCTCAGAATAATGAAAGGACTAAAAAATAATGTACCGATCCATATTATATTATTGAGACTTGAGATCCTTTTAGTTTAGAGCAAACTCCCTTTTTGGTCCCTCAATTGTTACTGAGTTGAGGATTTGGTCCCTCAATTGTGGGAAACTACAACTCAGTCCCTCAATTGTACAATCTCATTTACGTTTTGGTCCCTCAGGTCTGGTCCGTTAGTGATAGAGCTGTTAAGTGATGACGTGTCACCGTTATCTGCTTAGGTGGCCGTTAAATGCTTAGTTGGCATGCAAAATTAATATCCAACTCATATTCTCAATTTATTAAATCAAAATTAAAAAAATTAGTGCGTGAACCCTAATTTCATCATCATCATCTTCATCTTCATCTTCCTCTCATTCCTCTCTCATCTTTATTCCTCACCGCCGATCTGAAATTAGGATGGAGGAACTTCAAAATGGCTCGATTCTTCTTATCCCATTTAGTAATTTGTTATGAGATTCCTGAGTACTTGAGTATGCTACTGAACATTGCTCTTAGAAATGAAAGGAAAAGGAAGTCAAACATATGAATTTACCAAGTATGTGAAACAGTGAAGTTAACCAAATCCTCAAACTTCCTGTGAATAAACCCTAAAATCAGCGTTCAAATCGCGAAACCCATTTACTGCGAAACCCTAAATCGATCGATACAATCACAGAAAATAAAAACAAAAGTCAAACCAGAAATCACTGCGAAACCCTAAATCGATCTGCAATTTTTTTTTTTGGCCGACGCTAGGATTGTTCTCGTCGACGGCTGGGAATTGCCGGTCCACCGGTGCGTTCTGTCGGGGAGGAGCGATTTCTTCAGGAACGTGTTCGTCGTCGGAGGGAGTACGAAGCTGGAATTGAAGGAATTGGCTAGGGATTACAAGTTAGGGTTCGATGCGATTGTGGGAGTTTTGGGATATTTGTACAGTGGGAGAGTGAGGTCGTTGCCTAAGGGTGTTTGTGTGTGTGTGGATGAAGATTGCTCGCATTTTGGGTGTCGACCTGTTTGTGGCTTCCATGGTTGAAGTGCTTTAAACCCTAAATTTGGGCAAAATCTGGGATGAAGATGATGATGATGATGATGATGATGATGATGAGGAAATTATGGTTTAGGGACCAAAATGTTTTTTTTTTAATTCTGATTTAATAAATTAAAAACCCTAAAATGAGTTGGATATTAATTTTGCATGCCAACTAAGCATTTAACGGCCACCTAAGCAGATAACGGTGACACGTCATCACTTAACAGCTCTATCACTAACGGACCAAACCTGAGGGACCAAAACGTAAACGGGATTGTACAATTGAGGGACTGAGTTGTAGTTTCCCACAATTGAGGGACCAAATCCTCGACTCAGTAACAATTGAGGGACCAAAAAGGGGGTTTGCTTTTTAGTTTATTCCTCTAGGTGCACATCATGAATACATATTTTAAAAAATGGAATAAAGGAAAATAAGCAGAAAATGAACTTTATTAATATTAATTAAACTAAATCATCACTATAATATATCTTACATAAGCTTTAAAATTGAAGCTCGTTGGCGGAACAAATAGAAATAAAAATTTCCTACCATAAAAATATAAAAATAAAAATTAATTACTAGTTTTTTTATCATAATTAATCTAATAGCATGGCATGAAGATATAAGATTAATTAATGAAAAATAATATCCTATAAATATAATAATAGATAGTCAGATACTGTTATTATTTAACTATTATTAGATGATCCTGCACCTTGAAAAATGTATGTATATATATAGTAAATTAGTAATGAATAAATAATCCCTTCGGGGATATCCGACAAAAAGTAATGAATAATATATACTTAATACTTTACATAGATTTTGAAAATATCGAATAATACGATCGAGAGCACAAACTCTCATGAAATTAAAATAATGATAGTACTATTGTCTGTATACAAGGACAAGGATCTTCTTCCATCCCATGCCAATAGCTTTTTATATATCTGTTCATGTCACACGTGCTCAGTATTCCGATTGTCTAGCACCTTTTTTNAAAAAAAAAAAAAAATTGTCTAACACCTGACACGCATGAAATGAAAAATCATTAGTTTTAGAACAAATCATAAGCCCTATGCATTTTATATTATATATTTAATTTTAAGATAATTAAATAAACAAATAAAGAGCGAAAGTGATTACCAACAAGTGTTTGATGTAGTGGCAAGTGAATTGCATCCCAGGTTAAATGACCTAGGTTCAAGCCCTGAGGTCGATATTGTTGGGAAAGCTTTAGCTATTCGCCGTTACACAGATAGGTCAAAGAAATCCGTAATTATACCAAAAAAGAGAGAAAAAGTGATTGAAAAGCTAAAAAGAAGTTTAACATTTTACTATTTATGATAAGATGACACTTTAATTTCATGAATCATGAGGAGAAGGGGGAAAAAAACATAGTGCAAATATAACCCATTAATTAATAATAAGCATGCATCCTTCTTCACTGTCAAAAAATGGCAGGGCAATTCTCCTTTGGCAAACCAGAAGAATGTAAGTGAAAGTGTTCATAATTCTGCTTCCGCCTGCCAAAGGAGAATTGCTCTGTCATCCCTTAACAGCACATCCTCCATATCCATCACATATCACACTTCTTCTTTGAGGCCATCTCATGATTTAATGAATGAATGAAAGCCTTAATATATATATATATATATATATATATATATAAGAAAGCAAATTAATAAGCACCTCATCATGGATATGCCATTATTGAAAAAGAAGAAGGTAGAACTAGAAGAAGCATATGCCAGTATAATTCCTGTGGACTTCTTTATATATGGCTTTATGGTCCCAAAATCCCGATTCTCTCGCCATCGAGTCTTTTCAGAAGTCAAGGATTTGTCATTGTCAAGATTTCCTCTTTGAATATTGTCCAGAATAGAGGCCTTTTCTGTGTTGGATTTGGTCATTAATTATTATATATCCAATATTTAATTTTGCATGTATCTGTAGTTTTTGCGCCCAGAAGAACACATAAACTGTAATAAAAACTAGTTCTAACTCTGATTAAATTAATTCGCAAATTTTAATTAGATTAAGGTCAAAATGAAATTTTGGTCCCTTATCTTTTGGTTAGGTAGCCAATCAGCCCATTATATTATTTTTTTTTTTTTTGTAATTTTAGTCTCACGTCTTTGTAAAAAGTTTTACCATTAGTCTCACCCTCATTTTCGTTCTTCTTCCTCCATTAATGCTGACATTGCATGCTCATGTGACGTGCTAAAAGCTAGTGTAATTCAGATTCCTTATTTTTGGGGTAAGTTGTAATTTTGGTCCTATATCTTTCTCAAAAGTTTTACACATTGGTTTCAACAACTAAATGTGGTCATATCTCTTATTTTAAATCTAGTTGCGATGTGTTCTGAGCTACGAGTTATCGTTGATGAGTCATTTCTTTGTCCAGTTGAGACGATAAGCAAATGAGGTCAAATGAGACCCGAAATAAACAATTGAGATGCTACATATATATAATATATATATATATATATATATGAGAGTTTGAGTTTAGCTTAGAAGATATTTTCCCTTATATATATATATATATATATGGCGAAGACATAGGTGTAAAAGTAAAATATGAAATATTTGAACTTCAACAAGTAAAAAATAGTAATTAAATCTCTTGAGAATATTGATGATTTTCAAATTTACGATGATGTGGGAAACAATGTCAGGAAGATGATAATAATATTGTATGGATGAACTTGATAATTAATATATTTATTTTCTATATTCAACATATTATGTATAAATATATATTAGTTATTTATTGTTTATGAACAAACTTCATATTTTAGATATATAAAATATAGGGTAAATTACACTTTGGTACCCAGTTTTATGTACCGATTTCACTTTGGTACCATGTTCTTTGCACTGTTAACATTTTGGTACCCTGTTTTTTAAAAGTGACATTTTGGTACTTTGTTCTTTACACTGTTAACACTTCGGTACCCTAAAGAAGATAGAACAAGGTAACACATCGTGAAAGAACAGGATACCAAAGTGAAATTGGTCCATAGAACAAGGTATCAAAGTATTAACAGTGCAAAGAAAATGGTACCAAAATGCTACGTTTAAAAGAACAGGGTGTCAAAATGTTAACGGTGCAAAGAACAAAGTATCAAAGTGTCACTTTTGAAAGAACAAGATACCAAATAAAATTGGTCCAGAAAACAAGGTACCAAAATATGATTTACCCTAAAATTTATTATATGTTACTTTATATATATATATATATATAAATTGGTAGAATTTTACTATCCACAACTCAACTTATGATTTAATCTATTTTATACTTTTTCAATTTTAAGTAAAAATTTTGATCGATATTAACAACATTGATTGTTATAAATCAAGGGTATCCACCGTTGAGAACAGTGACTAATCCCTCCGTTGCGGGTCCTCCACTTAAGGGTAAACGACTAGCCACAAAATGCTTTCCATTTCTAAAGGTGAGATTCGAACCCCACCACTTGGTTAAGGGACCAAGTGAGGAACCACTAGGCCACACTCATGTGGTTAACAACATTGATTGTTACTAAAACTTCAATTTATCACTAATTGGCTTAAACTGTTACTATTGAATCCTATATTGTTGCTATATCCCTATCACTTTAAAGTTATACTAGAGGATATATGAATTGTTGGTATAAACTTAATTCATAGTAACAAACATAAAACCTGCTGTTATAGATTCAAGTATTGCTCCTATAAACGTTTTATTGCAGCAAAATTAAAACTACTGTTACATAATTAAATTAAAGGCTGCCATAACTTTTTGTGTCACTCTATAAGTGCTACTACAAAGAAGAAATAACTGCTAGTATATATAACTTCAAACTTGTGACAATTTGTATTTGTAAACAATATACAAAATAAATTTTAAAGATTAAAATCTTCTTTGAATAAAGTGATAACAAAATCAATTTCTTTATTATTAAATCACAATAACCCAAATTACAGTACCAAACTTCAAATTTATTTATCATAAATTGAAGTAATAGTTATTACTATACATTGTCAAAAGAATATTTCACTTCATATCAACTTGTATTATTCACACACTTGCTTCCCCGTTACACAACAAAATCAGAGTCCATGGAAGAGAAAAACTTTGGGCAAAATTTCTTCGATCAACTTTAGAACTTCCATAAAAAAAACATTGAGCAAGATGGGATGCTTGTCACTGCAACATATATGTACAAAAGACAATTCAATTCCGTATTATATCAAAACATGAATATTTAATTATCAAAAACAAAATACAATAGGAGTCCGTAGATAACACTCCAAACCCCAAGTGTTTGTACTGTTCAGTTTTCAGTGTTTTCTTTCTATAATTCTTCCATTTGTATCCATTATCCATAACACAGAATTCTCACATTCTTGTTTCTTATAAGATGTTTGGACTGAAGAAATGGATATAAGAAAATAAATAAATAAAAGTTTGAACCAAAATCAAAGAAAAGATTAACAAATAAAGTTTCACCTTGAAGAATTACAAGAAATGAAGGAAACTTTTTGTGAGCCAGAGAAGATCACAATATATAATTGCAATAGAAATATAAAAATAAATAAATGAGGCAACAGAATACAGAAAATGCTTTAACAACTCAGTTCTGCACAACTGAAAGAGAAAGAAGTCAAGAGACAAAACAAATCAATTTAGGAATATGTCCTGACATTTGTTACTTGACAAGTAGTCGTGTCTGAGAAAAACAATCAACAGTTTATATATGTTGCAGTCACAATGAAGGTGAATATCTTGAGTTACAAAAATATATTTTTCAACACAAAAATAAAATATAGTACAAATTAAAATACCTGCTGAACATTTGAGCTACATTCAATATAATATGTACCCCATCCAATCTTTACATAGTTTGTCACCCTAGTTTTTCAAAAATAAATAAGCAAATAAAAAATAAAGGCATTATATTGTCAATTGATATTGTTTTATAAAGCAAGATATTGAATCTGCTCAATTTTTATACTGAACCTGTTAGAGGTTTTCCTGTATATTCTCATGAACTTGGCCACGAATCTTGCATATACATACATACTCATGAGGCTTAACTTACATTCTAATTTTAGAGAATAGGACACATGGTAATCACTAACAATCAAACTAATTACTGGAAAGAAAGATATTTGGATTAATATGGTAATCACTTTTTTTTTTGGTAAATCAGTGCAAATTCATTAAATCATCAAAGGAGAGTACAAAGATTGTGCAAAAAAAAAAAAAAAAGGGGGAAGGATTTAGTGGTGCCAAAAGATGAATCCCAGTAATACAAAAAGAGGGGGAACCAGCAAGATAAAAAGAAAGGGACAAAGTAAAATACAAGAAAGAAGGCAAAAGAAGAAAGTGTTCATTATGTTGTGTTCTTCCTCTTTTTTCTATCCATCTTGATGTTTAATATGTCTTGTAAGAGAGCCAAAGAAAGAAAGGAAGGAGGATGAGTGAAGACAGTGAAGGAAGACTGGTTCTTCCTGCCATAGTTAGCCAAAATATCTCTGCACAGGAATTAGCTTCTTTAAGGGTGTGGCGGGCTTTAATTTCCATCTGTCAAATGAACAAAGAAGATGATGACAGTTTTTAATGATGGTAAAATGGGGATGTTCGGGTTGCAAATCATCATTCAGCAGCAAGGCAATAGCTACATACACTACAATCAAATTCCACAATTAACTTCTGAATATTCAAATTTAAAGCTAGTTCAATGCTATGAAAAAGTCCCCATAGTTCAACAAGTAGGGAGTCTCCAAGACCTACATATGTAGTGAAAGCACTAATAAAGTTTTCATTGGAGTCTCTTATAATTCCACCTAGACTAATATGATTAGATTTGGCAGAGGCCTTAGTAAGTACAGTGAGGGAGATATGCTTCGGATTAATATGGTAATCACTAACAAAATAATGAACAATGCAAGAATATTCTTACACAAATTTTGTGGAAGAAGGAAGGAGAGATTTCTACTGTTGATCCTTGAACAATTAACATCATATCTACTTGTGATTGTGATTCTTCTCTTCTTCATGCATATGTCACATACTCAATGTTCAAATTCTTGAGCACTCACCTGCCACACATGGAGAGAAAAACCCTTAGTTTTAGAACAATGATCTCCCTGTCGGCTGGCCACAAGATCGAAATCGAAAAATACGACTAATTAATTAATAGAAAACTGTCAAAAAATGGCAGGACAATTCTCCTTTGGCAAAACCAGAAGAATACAATGCATGCTTTCATATATATATATATACACATACATGCTGACATGCATGCATTGAAATTAATCAAAATCGTCATGCCAAAGGAGAATTGCTCTGTCATCCCTCAACAGCAAATTCATCGATCACACACTTCTTCTTCTTCTTCACCAAATCTGTGTTTGTTGAGGCAATGATGATGGAATGAAAGCCCTATATATATGACAATCAATACGCACCTCATATTGGATATGCCATTGAAAAGTAGTACTAGAAGCAGCATATGCTAGTATAATTCCGGTGCGTGTTATATTATTTCTTTTTCATGCTTTCTGGTCCCCAATATCCAGATTCTCTCACTATCGAGTCTTTTCAGAAATCAAGGATTTGTCAACATCAAATACTTCGTCTTTCCATATATTGTTCAGATGCTTCATTTATTTGTGCTGGAATTGGTCGCAAAAATATTCCTATGTTTTGCATGCGTTTGTATATATATAGTGTTTGCATGTGGAACGTAACATGATCCACACTTCATATATATAGTTCATACCCTCATGTCATGATCATCATCATTATTTTTAGACAAAATTACTCTTCGTCCCCTCAAAGTATAAGGTCAATTTCAGTTATATTTCCAAAGATTTTTTGAGTCAATTGTATCCTCAATTTTTTTTGTCAATTGTACCCCCAATTTGAAGGTACAATTGACTCATGTAAAATATTGGAAATACAATTAACTCAAAAAAAATTATAGAGATACAACTGAAACTAACCTCATACTTTAAGGGTATTAAGAGTACTTTTGTCTTATTTTTATGCAAGTATCCTGGAAAAAATTAAAGGCGAAAGGGTCATTAATCGAAATAAGAGATGAATAAAGAAATAACTCTAATTTTCTATCACTAGATTATCTCCAAAATTTACGCGAAATTTTAATTAAGTCTCTATATTCTTTTTTTGTTTTAGATTAATAAAAAAAAATAGTTCTTATACTTTGCAAGTGTTTAGAATTTTGTATTCACACTTCAGTTTGAGATATGGATAACACAATTTGTTTAGAGTGCTAACTAAAGTTACTATTAATTACCTAGAAGTTTGGGATAAAAAAGTTTAAACAATAATTTGCTATTGATATTGCTAGTAGTAAGTATTGATATATATATATATATATATGTATATATTATAGAGTAAATGATTGTTTGAACTTTTTTAACCTTTGGCACATATTTGCTATTGAATATGTGATAATATGTGAACTATTGTTTAAACATGTGATAATAAATACTATTGATATTTGCTATTTATTTAGTTTCTCTACAAAATCTCTAAATAAATAGTATATATTATTACATATTATGTGCCAAAGGTTAAAAATTTGCAAATTTGCAAAAAATTATAGGAAGTAAAAATTTAGCTAAATTATTAGTTTTTCCTATATTTGGTCATTTTGTTATGTACTAATTAGTGGGTAAGGACAAGTTATAATGAAGGAGTAGATATATAAGTGAGTTTAAGCAAATAATCCTCCTTTCATAAAATTATTTCTTCTTCCTTCTTCAAATTACATGCATGTGACCTTCCTTTTTAGCAATCGAAACCTCTCTTCTTAGTGATATCTCTTCTCTCAAAACAGACAAAGAAATAGTCAGTTCACACTCTTATTGTAGTGACCCTTCAAAAAAGGAGGGGCTTCAGAATAATGAAGGACAAGAAAATAAAGAAGCTAAAGCAACCTTAACATTCAGGATTTTTAGTTTGAGTTGTACCTTGATATATATAGTTGTCCCTTATAGTATGCATGACATGTGGAAAAAGCAGTATCATTAAGAATGAAAATCATTAACCCATACCATCATAAAAGTTGTATGGACATAATATCTTAACTTAATATTTTTTATGGACTAAAGAGTATATTATTTTATCTTTTTTATAGATTAAAAGATACACCGTTTGGATCTTTTATAAATTAAATTGTATATTTTAATCTTTTATAAACACATCGATAATCTTTCAAGAAAACTAAACTGTTAGTTTATTCTATGTTGTAAATGACGTTTTCAAAATAATTGAAGGCTTCCAAATCTCTTCCATAAACTCTTTGGAAGACTCCATGATTTATGCTAGCTCTACAAGAGCCTCTACAGCAAATTAAATTCTCACTCTTCTCTCTGGCACATGCTTACAGATATTTCTGTTGACATAATTGGCCACAAACGAATACAAATTATATATATAATCAAATTTATATATGCCAAAAGAATATAGGACGCATCAATCACAACTTCATAAGTTTAAAAGATAATGAAACTATTGTGGTGTATTTTCTTTTCTTGCTGTTAGTTTCTTCCTGTATTGTGGTGTATCAAAAAAAAAAAAGATGATGACACCATTAAACTAATAATAAAATAGTTAAAAGTTCAGAAAGTTTTCCTGAATATTACATTAAAACTGATCAGGGTTGATATATCTCACAATTAAATATAAAGCCTCTTTTTCCTTAAACTCTATTTTTGGGGGAGAAAGATGGGAGGATCTTTCTACTGTCGATGATACATTTAATTTCAAAAATATATAGAACTTATCTAATTAAACTAGTGCTAATTAAGTATAATTAGAATGAATAAATGATTAAGTGTTATCTTAGGCTCAAATAAATATGGTATATATATATGCATGATTTTCACATGATCTTGTGTAGACAACAGGAAAAAGATAAAAGAGTACAATATTATATATAGCATTCCTAGTAATTAAGCAAAATAACTATGACTTTTATTAGTCTTCATTACAGGACATGGTAGAAGATATATATATTTATATATACTAGTTCTATCTTGTACAATTAATCTTTACAGCTTGTGATTCTTCTCACCATGTCACATACTCAACGTTCAACTTCTTCAGTATCCATCAGCCACACTTGGACAGAAAATAATTAAACCCTTACTGTTTGAACAATTATCATGCATGCCTGCATAATTAGGAAGAAAATCAAATACAACCGCATCATAAAGTAATTTGAGTAGAAAATTCCAAAGAACTTAGAAATATATATATATATATATATATATTTAACCAACATTAAGTAATAGCAAACTGTCAAAAAATGGCAGGGCATTTCTTCTTTGGCAACCAGAAGAATGCATAATGCAATGTTCATAACTCTGCTTGCCAAAGGAGAAATGCTCTGTCATCCCTCAACAGCACATCCTCCATATCCTTCACATATCACACTTAGCTTCTTCTTTAATTTGAGGTCATCTCATTGATGATTGAATGAATGAAAGCCTTATATATAGAAAACAAATCAGTAAGCACCTTATCATGGATATGCCATTATTGAAAAAGTAATTGCTAGAGCTAGAAGCAGCATATGCCAGTATAATTCTGGTGAAAGGTTCCTTCTTCTTCTTCTCGCTTTTTGGTCCCCCAAATCCCGAATCTCTCGCTGTCCATCGATCGAATTTTTTCAGAAATCGAGGATTTGTTAGTGTCAAGAATCAAGATTTCCTCTTTAATTTGCAAATATTGTGCAGATGATCAGATGCCTTTCAAGTTCTTGAATTGGTCATATATTGATAGTATGTATCTGTAAAAAAAGAAATATTCAAGATGAACTTGATCTATCCGTTACTAAATAACTTTAAATTTCAAGTTTCTATATGGGATATGCAAATTAATAAAATTGTAGTGACTAAGAGGTAAAAGGTGTCATAGTTAAATAAAGAAAAGTAAAATTTGATGACTGATTATGATGCTTTAATCATTAATGTTCACTACTCAGAATTGTATGTGAATTACTTAAAGTTCAAAATGAAAATAATGAATTTGTTATATTTCAATTCAAAAACTCAGAGAAAAAGATGAAAGTTACGATAAGCTTTTTCTAGATAGTTACATAGTTACTGCTTATGGATATGCCTTGGCATATTCAT
Source organism: Chamaecrista fasciculata (assembly GCA_003254925.1). NCBI lineage: Eukaryota > Viridiplantae > Streptophyta > Magnoliopsida > Fabales > Fabaceae > Chamaecrista > Chamaecrista fasciculata. The sequence goes on along the minus strand of QANZ01054577.1, from coordinate 5,791 downwards.
CTTTACTTTTTTTTTCTGTAAAACTTTTCTACTAACATGTACAGAGATGAAATAATAGCCACATGTATGAAAGAAGATAAGAATAATCAAGAAGATAGCAAGACAAGGGTATACTAATACAACATTGTCAGACGAAAACTTCTCTTTTCTATGTTTTTCTTAGCTCAAACAACCATGGTGTTAGAAAATATGATAGTGAAAATAATCCAAGAGGGGGGTGAAATGGAAACTTTAAAATCTTTTCTTGAAAATTCGTCCCTTGAAAAGCTTCCGGAGGAAGTATGACAGTTCCTTATAATAGTGTATTCAAAAACTGAGTTGTTCTTGAAAATATGTATCCTTGAAAAACTATCAGGAAATATAACTCTTCCTTGAATATACTTCCTTGAAAATACTGTCAGGAAATAAACACGTTCCTAAACGCAGCTTCCTCTAAAAATAGTGCGGAATAAAATGTTTAGGAAGTGCGTAAAAAAACAATTTCCTTGACAAAACAAATACTGCAGGAAGTGTAAAGAGTTAAGGAAATGAACGACCACACCAGCACATTATAGTGCTTCAAATAAGGGTATAATCCTTGAAATGGAAGTTTCCCTTATCCTACATCCACACCTCTAATCGACCAGCTAGAGGTCATTTTATATATTTTAACAAATACACAATCTGCACAAAGCTTGGGATCACCTCACAAGGTTTTACAACTTAACCCAAATATACTCTAAGGCAAGTCTCTCGGTATATCACTGCTTACAGAACCACACACGGCTCACCTATAAAGGTTTCACCCTAGGAGTTCACCTTCACTTTCTCAAAGCATACAACACGGGATAACCAACTTGGTTTTACAACACAACCCAAATGATCACTCTAAGACAAGTCTCTCAGTATATTGATTCCACAGGAACCACACACGGTTCACCTACACAGGTTTCACCCTAGAAGCTCACTTTCACTTTCTTAGAGATTTTACACACACAAAAGATGAAGAGAATTTATAGAACCTAGTTGATTTGCACACAGCAATTCGTTTTGGCTTATTAGTTCTCATCTACAACTTCAGAACTTCATTCTTTTATACAGAACCAGAGCTAGCCGTTGGAGAAGATAGGAGTGATTGCTTCCAACAGACACTTCCTCTGATTTTGTTAATCATCATCAATAGTGGATTTGACTCATTACTCACCTGCAGAACAAAAGATCCAATCAGTTTATAGAATTGATTTTAATCAACGAGATTATAGGCATGCTTTGTGTAATTTGGAGTATTATTATTTGCTAATATCAAGTCAGACCTTTTCAATATACTTTCTTTCACAATATAGATGATTCAGCATTGATGACACAATAAAGGAAATAAAGTAATTCAATTCTGCCAAATTTTTTTAATAACACACCTTAAAGAGAGAATTAATTTTCATGCCTTTAATATATTTATTTCCAAACTAAGCATATATCATATTTTCATTTTTAGCTTTAATCAAGCATGAATAAAGTTTTATAGACCAAAGAATAAATATAAGATCAGATTTTTGCTCAATTTGGTCCTGAAAAGTAATTTGGACTGAAAACACATTTTGGCCACATTATAGGATTTAAAGATGAATAATATTGGGCTTAGTCCAAAAATAAATATTGGGACAGTAAACTTTTAGTTTATGCAATATAGTCCCTATAAGGCATACTCTCATATAATACATTAAGCATACATCAACATGAATATGAGGCCTTAAGATAAAACAAGAAATAGGACAGAGATATATTCAGAAGTTACAAATTAGTCCCTGTTCTTGATAAAAGATAACATATATTGCAATTAAGTCCAAACACATGGTTAATTAAAATTTTTGCAAATTATCAAAAATACAAATAATTAATATAATTAATTAGAAAATTAATTATATCAAAATTTAGTCCAACACATGGCATAAAAGAAAACCATAGAACATGACAGTCCAGAGGACATGTATTGCTTGAGGCCATAAATTGCATCAGTGATAGCTTACTGAGAGGAATTAGTTTAGTTTGTTAAACTTCTTACATATATTTGATTCCGAAAATATAGTTTCATCACTTAATTTGTTTAGTTAACAGTAGTCAACAATTACGCTGTATTAAAACATTTTTACTAAATAAAAAAAAGAGACAAAGAACGAGATATTGGGTGTCGTGATTGGTGGCAGATCAAAATGTGTCCATGGAAAAGTTTATGGGGGAAAAAAATATCTAGCAATAAGGGTTGAAACAGTTTGATATCAATACAGAAGTTTCTTATGCAATGAAAAGAAAAATAGAAGAAGACGTGCAAAGTTTGAAAGATTTAGAAGAAGAGCGTGTTCAACAAATTGAGGTGGAGAGAAAATTACAAGCGCAATTGGTCACGTTTGTGATATCTATATATATATGCAGCATGAGCATGTGTATAATATTTTTTGTAATCTATTTTCCTATTTTAGATTAATCCTAAACCTAGTTATATTAGGTTGTCTTGGGCGGAAGCGCAACCCACACAACAAATAAGGGAAGAGGAAATAGAAAAAAGAACACAAAACTTTAACATGGTTCGGTGCCTCAAGATCTACTCCACAGTCTCCTCTGGGACAAACTTCACTATCTGTAATTTTTGCACGGAAAAATTACAAACCCTCCTCAATACAATTTTTGACTCGAGAAAATTACAAACGCTCTCTTAAAAATGACTCACAACTACCCAAACCCCATTACACCCTTTAGGATTTCTATGTAAGTTGGGGTGCCTCTTAAAGTGAAAAACCCCTCTCTATTTATAGCCTCCTCACCCTCTCATTTTTTTCAAACACCGATGTGGGACATAAAATGAATTAACCCAACAAATCCTTCGTTCATTTAAAGTCTCACATAATCAAACTCTATCAGAAAAACTGGCCCTTCTCCATACTCAGTTTCTGATTTTCATCTGTTCTTAGAGAACACTCTAGTCCTCCTTCAAATAATCTGTGTGGCATCTCCACGTTGCTTGCACAGCATCATCAGCACGGTATCTCTTCACCTGCATGACATCTCTCCTTACTTGTGTAGCATCTCCTCGTCACCAACACAGTATCCTCTCATCACATACGTGGCATTTCCTCGTCGCTTGCACGGCATCGTCAGCACGGTATCTCTTCACCTGCATGACATCTCTTCTTGCTTGTGCAGCATCTCCTCGTAGCCAACGTAACATCACGTCACTCGCACAACCTCTCCCATCAAATAACGGAACTTTAATTTCAAACCTCAGGGTCGTCATCATACCAACAGACAACCAACAACAAGTACCACAAGCAACCAACAACCACAAACAGTCTAACAGACAACCACTCCAAATTCTAGAAAACTAATCTTCAAAACTGGAATTAAATTCAAAAGCTAGACTGAACTAACCTTTCTTGTCGTGGCAATAGAACCTTCTCCACCTACTGACTGGGCGACCCTCCTCTTGCTCCTTCCTCTCCCTTCTTCCTCCCTAGGCTGGAATCTGGCTCTGATACCACTTGTTGAGCGGAAGCGCAACCCACATAACAAATAAGGGAAGAGGAAATAGAAAAACGAACACAAAACTTTAACGTGGTTCGGTGCCTCAAGACCTACTCCACGGTTCCCTCTAGGACAAACTTCACTATCTGTAATTTTTGCACGGAAAAATTACAAACCCTCCTCATCAATACAATTTTTGACTGGAGAAATTTACAAACCCTCTCTCAAAAATGACTCACAACTACCCAAACCCCATTACACCCTTTAGGATTTCTATGTTGTGGTGCCTCTTAAAGTGAAAAACCCCTCTCTATTTATAGGCTCCTCACCCTCTCATTTTTTTTCAACCCACCAATGTGCGACATAAAATGAATAAACCCAACAGGTAAGTTGCATAGGGCATGGCTTACCTCACTATACGAGATATTGGTTGTAACTTGTATAGTGATTGGTGATAGATCAAAATTTGTCCATGGTAAGGGTTATGGGGGGAAAAACCTCTAGCAATAAGGGTTGAAACAGTTTGATATCAATACAGAAGTTCCTTTTGCAATGAAAAGAAAATTAGGAAGAAGACGTGAAAAGTTTGAAATTAAGAGGTTTCTTGCTCAAACTTTCACATTTGTTCTGTTTTGATTCCTAATATGTGATTTCGTTGGGTTTCTATTGTTATTTATAACCTAGACAATTCAAATTTGAGATGGACTATTTGTTTTTAGCCTGATGAGACGGATTATTTCTCTTATATATATCATAACACTACAAAAATGGTTCCCAATTTCTACCCAAGATATAGTAGAAATTTGAGGATTTGGAGTAGAAAATCTATGATTTTCTACTAAAATTGCCTTAGTAGATATTTTGGTTGTGGCAATTTGTGTTTCTACTGAATTTGCTACTAGTAAATTCATTGCTACTGACTTTTTCTACCAACTCTCAGTAGAAAAATAACATGGCCGAATAGTAATATAATGCAAAATTTCTACTGCATATTTCAGTAGGAAAATTGAAAAAAGCAAAATTTGTTTGTCAGACTATATAAACATTTTAAAAAGGTGCAGCTTAAATAATACTGTTGTACTGTCAAAGGTAGTAATTTTTAGTTAAAAAAAAGGTAGTAATTTTTTATTTACTAGCCTTTTTTTTTACTTTATTAAATAATTAAAATTATATATTATTGAATGTATATTTCTTTATATTTTAATAATTTAAATTTATATTTTATACAAAATTTTAAATATAAAAACATTGTTATAATAGTTTTGAAAATAAATTATAAATTATTTATTTACTTACAATATTAATTAAAAAAATTATATACGAAGAACTCCAAAATCACAAATACACATATGGATCAAAACGGGCTTAGAGGCCAAAACAACAAAGGCACAGCAAAAGAAGCAAAAGAACCACCCTCAGACTGCAACTTCCCTATCTATTCCAATCCCTAACAAATCTCCCAAAACAAGACCAGACGGCGGCTCCGAGAAGACAACATTGAAACCCAGCAACAACATTCGAAATTTACAAAAAAATTTACAAAATCAAAAATAAGCGACGCCAAGTTTGAATCAATGACTTTGAGCAATCTTTTGATGAGGCTTCAATGAGTTCGGGTTGGTCTTTCCTTGTGAAAGAGTGAGGGCTTGGTCTTTGTTGAGATTCTGAAAGGCACATAAGAAAAATGGTTAGTTGCATGATTTCAAAGTTAACCCAAAAAAATAGGAAAAGAAAAAATGACAATGAGAGGAGTTAGAGGAGAGAAGAAAGTGGAAGAAGAAATTGATAAAAGTGAAATGAAGAAATAAGAAATGAAAAAAGATGTTGGTCACCATCTACCGCCGTCTACCGCCGTTGGGAGCCCTTCGCCGGCGAGCACCGCCCTTGACCGAAGGCGGTACGAGCACCTTGATCGAACGTGACGCCGTTCTCCTTCAAGCACATGTGGTCGAACTCGTCGTCATTGAGCTTTCCGACGACAGCGACTTGGCCTCCTAGCCGGGAGACGGCGATGGCGACGTTGGCCGTAGCACCGCCAGGAGCCTCATCCAAGAGATGCGAGAGACGATGGGGGCAAAATGGATAAGCATCTCGCCACAAGACGGAGAAGCAAAGAGAAGGAGAAAGCGAAGAGTCTTTTGTCTCTTTCAATTTTTGAAACTCAATGCCGATGACGTGTCATATTCTTGTACGTTGGATGATATGGAGAGTCAAGATCTTTTAAATTTTACAAGAATTACAGGCTGGTAATTTTAGGGGATCCTTGGGAGGGTCATGATGATCATGGCAGTGAGCATTA
>QANZ01054569.1:129621-155225 GCA_003254925.1 Chamaecrista fasciculata | reverse complement strand
GAGAGAGAGAGAGAGAGAGAGAGAGAGAGAGAGAGAGAGAGAGAGTGTGTGTGTGTGATTGAGTGAGGTGTGTGTGAGTGGAAAAGAGAATAAAAATGATGAGAAATGATAGACGGAGAGAGAAAATTATAAGTGTAATAAATGAGGGTATGTAAAATTACTATTTTGTCTAATTCTTTTTTTTATATTTGTATTAAAATATAGGTAATTATAGGTGTATAAGTAGGGATAGATTAGTAATTGTAAGAGAAAATGAGATGATGTTATGAATGAGATGATGATGTGGATGAGATGAATTGAGATGAAGGTTCCAAAAAATACCAAATCAGTACTGCTCATCCAATCCTAGGATGAGATGATGATTGAATGAGATGAGATTATAATTAAGCTCTCCCCAAATAGACCCTAAGATTGAATGAGATGAGATTAGGATGATGATGCCAAACAAGCCCTTAAATTTCTCAACATTCAAACTTGGGTTCGTTATTGTGGAGGATTGCTTTTTCTTTTGTGCAGGATTTGATATACGAGGTAATATAATATATTGAAAAATATTTTGATAGCTTAATTAAATTAATTATAAAATATAAATATATCAAACAGATTAAATGGGTTCTACTCAAAAAGATATGTTTCATATTAATCTCAAACTATTAAATAAAGTTATATTTTTTTAATTTTAAGTTCAAATATAATAAATTTAAAGTTGTAAGTTGTTTTTGATTAGCTCCATCTCTATCTAGTTGAGACGGCTAACAATTAAAGTCAAATTGGGTTCTAAAAATGAATAGCTTGTTTCATGATTAAACTATGAAAATTGGTTATATCTATATCATTTCAAATCTGAAAGTGAAGATTTTGGAATTATATGTTGACTTTTAAACAGTTCTTTCTTTGTCAAGTTGAAATCGTCAACAAATGAGCTTGAACTACACTCTGAAAAAATATTTGAGATTAAAAGTGAAAAATCTTGAAAGTATGGCTCGAACCTACTTTCGATACGCAATTTAACCTCATTTGCTAACCTTTTCAATAAAGCATAGAAAAAATTCTTCAAGAGTTAACACATAGTTTCAAATTCGTTGTATTCGAATTTGAAAGGAAAAAGGTATGAGTATGACCAACTTTACCTGTTTGACCATCAAACAAGCAGTCTAATTTTGAGACCTAATTTGATCACGTTTGTTGATAATCCAACCAAATAAAGAAAGTACTTGACAAAAATGTAATGTAGTTCTAGATTTTTCACATTCAAACCTGAAACGAGAGAGATATAATCACATTCAATAGTTTGGGACCATTTGAGAAATTTTGGAAATTTATAGGATCAATTTGAAACAAATAAAATATTTAGGGCTAAGTTAAATTGTACTCCATATATTTAGAACCAATTTGAAGTTTTGACCAAGACTTATTTCTTATTAGGTGCTTGATAAGACAGATATGATTGTAAGGAATATATAAAAAAAAAAAATAAACTTATTTGTGTTATTTAAAACATTTTAGAAAATATTGCACACTAATCCCAAGAATATAACATTCTTACTTTTAATTTAACTTCAATATTCTTGAAAAATTTAATAAATTTTTAAATATTCTGTCAATTTTAGAAAAAAAAATCTTAATCTTAAGCGGTTAGGTAAGAGACTCAAACAAACGTTAATTAACATGTTGAATTCATAATAGACATCAAAATAGCTATCCACTGTAAGGGAGTGCAGATAGCTAGACTGCTAAAGTTTTAACCGTGATGAAAAAAGCCACATCAATAACAACAACAGTAACGAACTTGCCAACTAGATTTTATTGGTAAAGAAAAATCTCTCAAGATGAACAGAATTTTACAAATTTGGAGCTTCAAAAATCCCCCTGAATTAACTCGCCAAAAAGGAGAAGAAAAAAAAATACATGGATATAGTGACCAAAACCTCTAAACCATGGATTTATACATTGTTAAAGTGTAGTGTCGAAATTAATTAAGATGAACTTACAACTTATTGGCGTGTTGGTCAATTCACTTCATAACTGTTTTCAACGGACTGAAGCGAGAATGGATTGTTGATTATACAATCCTGTTACTGCATTTGTGAACTTCTGCTTGTTCCTTCTTCTCTTTGTGACAACTATAAATCCTTCACCATCTCCATTGCTTTTGTTGCTTACATCTTCTTTTTCTTCTTCTTCACTACCATTCTTTTCTTCTTTCCCGTGTAGAATTCTTATAATGGCACTGTCTTTGGCTATTACATCACAAGAATTTTCTGGATTCTCACGCTTTTCGTCCGCATGATCAAAATTTTTCTGAGCTGATTTCACAAGTAAGCTGAGCAATATCTGCCTTGCTAGCTCTGACTTCTCAGATTCAGAAATACACTTTTTAAGGGAGCTATCCTTGACATCTTCGACGAGATTTTCATCTAGATTGTAGTTTTTCGCCATTTGCGAAGCCCTTTGGGGAACAAACTCAGGTGCATGTGGATTCATGATTCTTGGAGCCCCAAATCCACTTCTTTCCCTGATGGGGGTGTGATTTTTTGTATAACCATGTTTCATTCGAAAAGTATAGTTGGTTCTGTAATATAATGGAGATCTAGGCCCACAGGGAACTCTAGCAGCAACAGGAGGAACTAGAGGCTCCACAAGCATGCCTTGGCCAGCGTTTGCATCATAAATGCTTGTGACAGCAACAGAATTTAAATGGTGAGGCATGAATAGCATTCCAGGGTTGAATGGTTCAGCTGCAGCTGAAAGCTTACTACCATTTGTTTCTGAAGGTTTTGAATGATCAGAAGAGAGGGAAACCTCCTCGAGTTCGGACGTGGTTTCTTCCCGTTGAATATCAGTTCCACAAAGTCCTTTCTTATCATGCTCAGAAACTGCTTCAACAATGGAGTTTTGGCAGCTTTTTTCAATTATGTTGCACTTCTCATTTTCAGCCTTTATACTGTCCATTTCAGCTTTCTCTAATATGGGCTTTAAAACTGTACCTGGTGGTGCCAGAGCCACTTCTTTGTAAGATATAGACTTCGAAGCCAAGGAACAAAGAGCTGCTGGAGGAGAGAAAATTTTGGACACTGAAGCTTTTGTTGGATGATTAACAGGGTTCTCTACTGAAGTGAAGTTTCTAGCTTTTGATTGTCTAGGTGAAGCTGATGAGGTTGAAGTGATTCTTGAAGTTCCTTTTTGCAGTGGAGTTAAGTCGTTTCTATAATTGGCCTCTCTGATCACATCATTCTCAGAATTATTGATCTTAAGCTTCGCAATAAGAGGTCTCCTCCGACCAAATTTACGGTTGCTTGTGTTTCCTGATCGGCCTTTTGAATTGGCTTCTTGCCATCCTTCATCGGATGATGTTTCCTCAACAACTTCACTTTTCACTGGCACGAACCTTGGGAATTCACTATTTTCTTTCGGTTCTTCAGAATGGAGTATGCTATTTGTTTCTTCAGTGTTTTGCTCTTCTGTACTTATGGCTTCTTTTGAGGTATTGAAGAGAATGTCCTCATTTGTTATTGAATCACCATGTTCTTGATGGTTTTTGTCACTTATTGGGTGTATCTGCTACATCATATATAAAAAAACCAAGAAATGTCAAACAAGGCAAAACCCAATATTCAACATAAAACCAATACACTAAATGTCTAAATCATATTGGGTGTATCTGTTTTGGAACTTCTGCAAGGTCCAAAGAACTTGACCTAGAACTTTTAAGTTTAACTCCAAATGAATATATATGATAAGTTGAATGCCATCCAAATTTATTTTTAAGTTTTAACAAATAAAGCACTTTGCTAGTTTGGAACACTAATTTTGTTAAGGTGAATAATTTAAGGAAGACAAAAGAGCTACGAGGCAGGAGAAACTTTATTTATTTGGGATGAAATATAGATTACTATGCTGTAGGAGCACATGTTATGAATTTAATAAGAACCCCGTGGATCTGTTGGTTACATGCAAACTCCTAAAGCAAAAAATATGTTATTATTCTTTATATGACCAGAAACAGCAAGAAAAATATTTGCCCACCTTAGGACGCCGCTGTTTTCTGTGAGTATCATTTCCCTTTGACTCTTGTTCAGGACTAATAAAATCCAGGAGATCTGACACACTGCATAAGAATGGTAAAATATTTTTGTGCCCAGAAATATTAGCTTCCATTTGAAACTCAAGTAATATGGGGATACCATATCAGTACCTAAGGTGACCTTTACTTGCAATGGTAGCATCTGGCTTTGGAGTCCCATTTTTAGCTGCTTCTTGCTGCTCTATTGCTTTTGATTCAAAATAGTCAAGCCACGCAGCAGCATCCTGCATATAGGAAAAATATTGCTAAAATTTGTCAACAGTCAAAAATCACTTATCCCCCTTACTAGGGGAAGTCTTTCTTAAAGTTAAATCGAAGACAGCTATCAAATGTAAATTCTTCAACAATTCAAAATCATAAAGAAACTAATGACCTGTGTACGAAGATCCTCAGGTCCCAGCTTTTCTTGGAGTATCTTAAGGGTAGTTTGCTCATGTTGTACACTCAGGGAATAAGCTTCCATCAATGAAAGAGCTATGGCAATGGCATGGAAGCTTGCAGCAGTCTACAACATGAATAGTACCGTATGAAAAAATTGTCCCAGCCATGAGGGAATGGAATACATTATACACATACATACAAACACAGAGAGAGAGAGAGACCTGGATATGATCTTCCCCTAACAATCTTTTGTTGCATTTTAGAGCTTCATGCAAGTATCTGAGCGCCACATGAACATTTCCCATGCCCTCTTCCATCATAGCCACATTTATATATGTTGCAGCTGTGTTTGGATGAGACAATCCACATGTGAAGTGAAGAAGGAAAAGAGCACGGTTGACATACCTGCCAAAAGATACATTGAATTCAATGAGAAGAGAGAAAAAAAGTGGCAAGTAATGAGCAGTAAATGGTTGAAGGGAATCTAAGTAATTCATTCAAGGTCGGACGCGCAAATTGGACCTATATCTTTGCCCCAAAGTTCATTTTGGTCCAAGATATTTTAAAAGGTTCAAATTGGTCTTACATGTTTCCATAGTTGTTGACTTTTGGTCCCAAACTATTCAATGTGACCATATCTCTCTTGTTTCAAAATCGAATGTGACATGTTGCTTTTGACGAGTACTCTCACTATCTAGTTGGGGTCGTAAGTAAACAAGGTCAAATTGAGTCCTAAAAATGGGCCGATCGTTTCATGGTCAAACAAGCGAAGTTGTTCATATCTCTCTCATTTCAAGTCAGACAATGAGATTTGACCAACTTTGCTTGTTTGATAGTAAAATGAGCGGCCCCCTTTGGGACTCGATTTAACCTTATTTGTTGACGACCCCAACTGGATATAAAAAGTACTCATCAAAAGCCACCTGTAACTTTGAACTCATTGCATTCGAAGTTGAAACGATAGAGATGTGACAAAATTCAATAGTTTGGAATCAAAAGTGAACAACTATGGAAACATGTAGGACCAATTTAAACCTTTTGAAATATCTTGGACCAAAATGATCTTTGGGGGAAAGATATACGATCAATTTGAGCATCTGACCTTCATTTAAACATGACGGAGTGAAGTGAAGGTATTGGATAATGCAAAAATGAATTTAGTCAAATTTTAAAAATTCAGTAGAAAGTCATCACTTAGGCATTAATATTACAACACAAAAGATCAGGTTATCTTACTTCAGAGCCAGCTCAATGTGTTGCAGCCGATAATAAAAGACAGAGAGATCTCCGTAGCTTTTCATTGTGTCTGGATGGTCAAGCCCAAGCTCCCTTTCATTTATATCCAGGGCTTTTTGCTGATAAATGGTTGCCTAAATAAGGAAAACGTGATCAAATTTTGAGTTAAACAACTGTTCAATCCAACATTGTCTATCTCAAGATTCAACATACACCAACACAACCCAACAGAATAATTTTAATATCTTCATTAAAACCATGACAAACTACCTAGTACCAATTCAGAGACATATATGTTCAGCATGTTTATATTTTTTTTCTAGCTGTTTTTCGGTTTTTCTCTTTGGCAGGAGCTTATGAAAAATGAGTACTATTGTAAATGAAAGGGTACTATTGTATAAAATAATATGCAAAATTAGTTTAAAAAAATACAATTCCTGAAAGAGTACTATTGTATAATCAATAATTTTAGAGTAAGTAGCGTAGCCAGAGACACAGAATTCTACAATAGCCAAGGCATAAAAAAGAAAGACTTTACCTGATTAAAATCTCCAGTGTGGTAGAGAACCACAGCTAGAAGACTATAAGCACTTGCAGTTGTTCGATGATAGGGACCACAAACAGCCATAATTTTCGCCAGTGCCTGCAACATGGTTGCATAACGAGGTAAACTCCTGGATCATATTAATAAGGAACAATACAATAGAATGAAGCATCATGCAGATACATAACAAAATGGTAGGTACCCTTGTTCCATAATTTACAGCATCCTCAAGCTTTCCTTTATCAAGAGCCATTTTGGATGATTCCAATAAATTGCGTCCATCTGCTGAGGAGCATCCTACATACTGTTGAACAATACATGTTGTAGATGGTAATTGGCTTTATGACAAAATAATTAATGGATCAAACATAAAACTAGCTTGTTAAGGTGGGGGAGGGGATGATAGACAGAGAGAAACGCCACCTTGCAAACAGGAACCAGACTAATAATATCATATTTCCCAAAGGGGTTGGTAGTCTCCATGTCATAATCTCTTGGGAACAATTCCAATCCAACCTGGAAAAACACAAAATTCAATTAATAATTGGTTCACGCAAAAAAATATAAGCACAAGAAGTCAAAGATGTGATACCTTGTGACAAAGCCCTCTAAGAATTGATAACTTCCTCAGATGTTGAAATTCATCGCTTAATGTCCAGCCAAATCTTTTGGATAAGTATACCTGTAACCACTGTGATCTGAGGTGATCGTCCTCAGTCAAATTTTGGTCAATACTTTCCAATTGGTAGCTTCCAAATAAGAAATTCAGTGTTGATGCAATTGCTAGAGATAAGTCTGCTACATTGTCAACTGAGGCAATAACTGCTTTGAGTAAATGCTTGGAAGCTCGTGTAACCATCTCATGAATACAAAGGGATTGTATGTGTGGAAGCTTTTCGGCAAGTTTAACCTGAATTATACAAGAAATAAAAATAAAAGTTAAACCGGAAACACAATTTAGACAAAGATAGTAAGCTTTTAAGAATTGAGTTAGGGCATGTTCACATTAGTTGGAGAGACGCATTAAAAATAGAGGGAAGATTACTGGACCCAGAACACTCATCTTTTGTTTGAAAAGACATTACAAGGAAGCAGCGAAAATAACTCTCACCACTTCACCCAGGGAGCGCATCTTTAATCCTCTTAAATGCATGAAATCAGTTAGTGTGCGGCCATCAACTGGAGAAAGTTCAAGCGATGCAAAATCTGTAACCTAGAACATTAAGACAGAATTCATCAACCATGTCCAAGACTTTATATTATTTATATCATGTAGAATCTATCTAAGAAAATAATAATACCAGCTTTGGCAAGGCAATTTCATCATAGTACTTGTGTGCCATGCTAATTAGCTCATCAACCGTCTGTTTAAAGAAGGAAACTTAAACTGTAAGCATTAAAAAAGTTGAAGACATAACATAAGCATAACAGGTGCAAGCACAAGAACATGTTACTGAAAAAAAACTAATCTGAGAAGAAAGAAACTAATAAAATGAGAATGACAACTTTAACAAAAGATGAAAAACAGAGAATAAAAAAACACAATCAAACATTTAGCTGCAGAAGAGAATATAACAATAGGAAGTAAACCCATCTCCAAAATCTTTCACATACCTTAAGATGAAGACCAGTTGCAGATTCTTTCAAACGCATAAATGCTTCTCCTGAAAGATTTTTCTCCAATTCAGCAGAGCTACCTAAATTATCGTTGTTTGACTCAGCTTTATCAATTCCGGCATTTCCAGGTCTAGAGTCATTTTGCTCTCTAAAATCTGTACTATCTAAACTACTTGGTTTCTTTTCCCTCTTCCTCAACAATTTGAATTGCTTCCCAAGACCTTTAACAGCTTGTTCAACTTCATTGCCATTTTCTTTTTCTCGGGAACTTTCATCTGAAGTTTCCTGTTTTTGCAGATGCTGTACCCAACAAGAACCAAGTTCCCACCGAATAGACCTTTCTGAAACAACTGGCTCATCATTTATCTTTTCCAAGCTTTCTTTAACCACCTTCCGAACAAGATTTCTAGAAGAGTCCACCACATCATCCAAATTTGAAGATCTCCCTTCAGATGGCTCAGCTCCAACTTTGTGAAGCAGTAGCCTCAAACTGTAGAAATCTCAATCTATTTAGTTCAAAGACGACCCACCAAGAAATAAAAGCAGCTTACAGACAAACAACAGTAAAACAAAATAAATAAGTAATGGAGTATACAGAAGCTTGAGTCTTTATACTCTTATTCTGTTACTTTACTGAATGCCCAACATAAAAATTAGTATTAAGAAAATTTGTAAAGAAGGTAAAATTTTGAAACTTTAATTTTTGTCTTAAGGAAGGATGGGACACTCCTCCCTGAAAAAGAGCATAGCTCTACCTTGAGTATGTTAAGTAAATACATGGCTCTGATAGTTGCTATCATTACCATGCTTCTAGTTTATATAAATGTCTGAGTTTGCATTTCCCATAGATGGACTCTGCCAACACGTAGAGGAAGGAAAAGTTTCTTGTTTGACAAGATATGTTCACTGGAACTCAAATTGCATGCATCTTTTCAAAGAATGAGCAAAATAGCTTATGGTTCAAACCTGTTGACATTGAGAGCATTGGCCCCTCCATCCGGCTGATCATCAATGTGGATATCTTGAAATTCTAACTTCCTCGTGCTCACCTCACCCACCACCCTTACTGTTGCAGTGTATCCACAGTAGTGCACACTAACGACAGCCAAGGAAGCAATATCCTGTGGAAAATTTTGGGCCTCTCAACAAAGAACAATAAAAAAAGAAAAGAAGCAAAAACGTATCTTTCAACAATTTCAACACTTAGTTGATAATGCCAACTTGTTAGAAGTAGTTGATAAATTGGCAACACAATTAAAAAATATGATCAATAGCAACAAGATTTAATACTTGTTCAGTGGGGTTGATGTTAAAAGATATATATGTTAAGCATATCAAGATAGATATAGTAGGACGCGGGATAATGACTTACATGAACTATTACACTTTCATCTGCAGTCAACCCTTTGAGTAAATTCCTCTGAGCATCCTCCTTAAACGGTGTGAACTCATTGCTCGAAATTTTCGTATCATATTTTTTGTTAGCATCTCTGGTATCATGTTTGACTGTAACGGATAAGTCCCCCACACGATCTTCATACAGGATTGAACCAAGAGAACAATTCAATTTGGTATCCCCATTTGACTTTGATTCTATGACATGCCTTATAGCTGCAACAGCCTTAAATATTGAGGTATCAACAAATAGACTGTGAAGCAGAAAAGCTTTTCTGTCTCTGACCACCCTCTCCTCCTCAGTTTTGCAAGGAAGAGAAGCCAATATTCTGAAATCTGTAGCCCAGTGTCTAAGGTCATATTGACCATTTCTTCCCTGTCCACCACCATTACCACCCCAGTTTTCGTCCTCAGAAGGTAAGGCAGGAAAGTTAAAAGGACATTCGGCAACAGACGGAGGGACAAGCCATGTATTTGCTCGGAATCCATATGGAAGATTTCCAAACTGAAGGTGCAACAATATCAGAAAATTTATATGTCTTCTGAAAGAAATGTAAATTACTCATTTTAGTTAAGACATGAAGTGCCACCTTATTGCGTTCCGCAAAAGCTTTCATCAACGATCCATATGCCTGCATTATAATAAGTCGTATGTGTCACAAGTGAAAAACACTAACTAAATCAGATCATGAAGTTAGAGCACAAAGCAAAAGTTAAGAACTTCTTTATTTAAAAAAGAAAATAAATTAGACAGGAAACATGTATAATATGATTATTTACAAATTAATGACGATAGTGTCTTTTAATTTTCAAAATGCATCAACTTCTTTATTTAGAGTGGATAATTGAGATTATTATCAACTGTTCGATAGTGTAGTTTACTTCAAATTTTACTAAACGAAAATATGGCCAACAAATAACAAAATAACATACGTTGGCAAAACCTCGGCTAAGCTGTTTCAGAAGATCAACTAAAGAATGGCACTGAAGTGACTGCTTTCCAACAGTGTAAAACCCTTTTTCGGATGCAACCACTTCTATCAGCTTTCCGTTGCAAATTTTAATCTGCGAGCAGCAATTGCATTTGGCATTAAGACACGTGTCATATGAGTGAAGGGTAACATGAGAAGAGTTGGAAAAAAAAAATTTTAAAAAAAAAGCCAAAAATTAAAAGAAATAAAACAAGAAAAAAAAGTGCAACCTGAAGCTGAAAGAAGTCCTCTTTGCGTCTATCATCTCCATTCTTCAGTTCACATCTCTTCAAATCTACAAGAAGCCAAAAATCACGGACGTGACTATATCTCAACTATTATCTCTATTGCCCATCCCATAACTTTTGTTTAGGTATTAATTTGAACATATAATTCTTTTTTTTTTTTTTCACTTTTAGTCTCGTATCTTTGTTAAAAGTTACAAATTTGATCCGTATCACTTTTTTTTGGGATCCGTATCACTTTTTTTTGGTTTCCCAAGGTATCTTTAGCCCGATGGGCTAAGGATTAATCCTCCGCGGATCTGAGCTCCATTTAAGGGTTTGCCGCTGGCCAATTGGTTGCTGTGATCCCGTATCACTTTTGATCCCATATCTTTTGATCAAATTGCAAAAGCTGTCTTTGGCAAAAAAAAAACATTGCAAAAGTGGTCTTATATCTTTGTAAA
Organism: Chamaecrista fasciculata; assembly: GCA_003254925.1. Lineage (NCBI taxonomy): Eukaryota > Viridiplantae > Streptophyta > Magnoliopsida > Fabales > Fabaceae > Chamaecrista > Chamaecrista fasciculata. The sequence continues at coordinate 144,309 of QANZ01054569.1, read as the reverse complement.
AATTTCACCGTTAGTCCCATCCCATCTAATCTAAAAATATGTGACCAATTCTGCACTTGGTTCAAAATATGTAACCAATTCTGCACATGACCTAAAAATATGTAACCAATTCTGCACCTGACCAAAAGATGAGACCAACTCTGCAATCTGACCCGAAGATATGAGACCAAAAGTGTAACAACCAAGAACAATAATAAATGTCTAGAGAGAAAAAGAAAAGAAGCACGTACGTGGAATCGGAGGAGAGATGTGAGAGAAAGAGAAGAAGTCGTAGAAATCTGAAAGCTTCGGCGTCGGATGAATGGCCACCATGCCGACGCTATCGGAGATCGGCGAGGCAGGCGGCTCCGACGACGGCGACGGCGAGCCGATCTGGATTTCGCCATTGGGCGTCGTTGGTGGGCTAGAATTACTACTTTTATTATTATTAGTAGCAGTATTATTTTGTTGGGCTTTATTGTTTTTCTTAGCTTTGGAATCTGGGCTTATCAAAGCCCGTTTGGGCCTCACAAACCTTGTAGTACAGGCCACAATGTCCAATACTCGCCGCACGTGTGAAATTGCCTGGCTTTCCTCTGTGTAATCCTCTGTAAAGACAGTGGCAGAAACGTAAATAACTTTGTCAATGATGGTTAAACTTGGGGAACTTATTCATGAATATTCAGTTTTAGTCAAACTGCACTTTTGGTCCCATAACATTTACTCAGGTTCAATTTGGTCCTATAGCCTTGTTTGTTGCACTTTTGGTCTCATATATTTGGAAAAAGTTACAAATTTAGTCGCGATCACTTCAGGTCTCATATCTTTTGGCCAAGTTGCAAAATTAGTCTCATATATTTGCAAAAAGTTTCACTGCTAGTCCCACTTGATCCAAAAATATGAGACCATTTTTGCACATGACTCAAAGATATGAGACTAATTATGCAATATGATCAAATCTGCAATATGACCCAAAGATATGAGACCAAAAGTGTAATACGGGACCGAATCTGCAACTTGAACAAAAGATATAGGATCAATAGTGCAACAAAAAAATTATGAGACCAAATTGAGACTTAGGAAAAGTTATGGGACCAAAAGTGTACTTTGACCTTTAATTTTTATTTTTAACTCTTATATAATTCCACTATAAAAAGCTGAATTTTTTTTTTTTTTTGCCAATGCCGAAAAATTATTTTACCCAAGGATAAATCTGTTATTTACTCTGTCGAAAATTCATTACTCACTTTGGTTAATTGTACTACAGTTCGTATAAAGGAGTAATAACTAATTTTGACTTAGAGTTGTTATTTTGCCAACTGTTAAGCAAATTATTATTATTACTATTTTGTCACGTACGGTTGCAAGTTGCAACCAATTGAGCTTTACCAAAATTTATAAACAAAGAAAGAAGCAACAAATGAAGTATCATTTATTCTTGGCCGAAAAAATTGAAGTATCATTGATATATTAACACTGAAAAGGTGGGCAAAGTAGTTAAATATATTGAATTCTGTGAGGGGTGCCTTATGCCCCCTTGGATTTATCAAAAAATGAATAAAACTTGTTGTCTGATTAATAATATAATAAATGAATAAAAATCCCTAAAAACATATTTCTCAAGTGGTCATTTTATTAAGGTGGAATTTTCAAATTGATTTTATATCTATACGTCAAAGTTTTTTTTATCATACATATTTTTATAATAGTTCATTTTGATCTTAACTTACTAAACATGGTATCTCCATACTAATGAACATGATATATTTTTTATTTTAAGTTCAAATATAATAAATGCAAAGTGACCAGGATGCTTTCAAAGAGTATTTCTCTATCCCCTCAAAATCATCGCTAAATAGGTCAAATCGAATTTAAAATATGAGTTATTATTTCATAGTCAAACAAGTAAAATTGATTATATTTATTTAATTCCAAGTTTAAACACTACAAGTTTAGAGTTACGAATTATTATTGACAAGTCTTTTTCGTTTTTTTTTTCTATTGAGACTATCAACAAATAAAGTTAAATTGAATCAAAAAATGAGTTTGAGATCAATTTTTCAAAACTACTCTGCTTTCAAATTCGATTTCACTTCATTTGTTGAATGTCTTAACTAAGTAGGAAAAAAGACTCGTTAAAAGTAATTTTTAACAGTGAACTTGTTGCATTCAAATTTGAAATGAGAGATATATGATCAATTTTATTTGTTTAACCATGAAATATAAATGACCTAATTTTCATAATTGATTTGACTTTTATTAATGACGATTCAATTAGATAAAGAAGTTTTTTCACAAGCATGGGACCAAAGTAAACATCTATGAGAACATATAGAACCAATTTGGACATTCTTAAAGATAAAGAATTGAAATAACTTTGAGAGACACCCATACCAATATTTTTTAGTGCACATACAATATAGTTATTTTTCAAAACCTATTTTACCTTTTGTTCCCAACACTACTTTCAAATTTGATTTCACTTCATTTATTGAGCGTTTTAACTAAGTAGGAAAAAAGACTCGTTAAAAGTAATTTTTAACTGTGAACTTGTTACACTCAAATTTGAAATGAAAAATATATGACAATTTTGCTTGTTTAACCATGAAACAAATTACCTATTTTTCATACTCGATTTGACTTTGTTTAATGACGATCCAATTAGGTAAAGAAGTTCTTTCCAAAAAGCATGGGACCAAAGTAAACCTCATGAAAAATATATAGAACCAATTTGGACATAACTTTGAGACACAAACATACCAATTTTATTTAGTGCACATACAATATAGTTTTTTTTTTTTTCGACAAAGCACATACACTATAGTTGATTGAGATTTTTCTCTACATAAAAGAGTTGTTTTTTTTTTTCAATGAAAAAGACAGTATTCAAATTCAAAATGGCCGCATTGACAAAAGGCATAAACCCACTACAACTAATGGTGACGGTCCACAATAAACAAACACATCCTTCACATTTTATGCATTTGTGATTCAAAAAATCATTCCTCCGACCAAAAAAAAAATCATTCCAAGTTTAAAAAAAAATAATTAAAATAACTAAAAAATACACATTAAATAAGTTTGAAATAAATATTATTAAAAATGTATGTCAAATGTTGATGAACCACTAGTTAGTATATCTATCTTAAATATTGAGTGAGGTGATCATTATTTTCATTGTCTTTGTAGGTCACTTTCTTTTTTTCATTTGTGATGGGAAAAAAACCATTTCCGTGGTCCTTTCTAATTATATTGCCATTTTCTGGCAAAATGTTGAAGTAAAAGAACATCAAACGAGATGCTGCATTCAAAAGCATGCCAAGAACAGAAAAACTTGGGGATTCAACTAAAGAAAATATGTAATAATAGTAAATGAAATGAAGAAAGAAATTAAAGGGTAAAATTAATTGTGGTGGATGCTGAATGACAAGCATGTGAGATTTTCACCTACCTTCAACCATTCTTAGAATACATGGCTTTAGAGTAACAACTTCTACACTCTCATTCAACCTCTGCCCTTTAACCTAACAGAGGAAGTCGATTGAGTTAGTTGAAATTGCCTTCAAAACCCAATATAAAAATAATAATTAATATCTTCAGAAGTTTGGCTTATACGGAATTAATAAATTATTATTAGATTAATTAATAACGATCGACGATGACTCCAAAAAGGCCTACCTCGTGAGATAAAGAATAATTCGTGAAATGCGATGTTTCGACATTCACAGCCAATAGCCTTCTTACATCGAGTATCTTATCAGTGGAGATTCCCTTCAGAAATTTGCCATCCAAGGAAACAATGAGTTGTATTATACGATGCTTTTTCTAATCTTTGACGGTTATTACTAAATAAACTCATAGATTATTGCGGAAAAATGAGGAACAATAATAAATTAATAATAATAATGATAATATATTGAACCTTGAGTACAACTTGTGAATCATACGGAGTGACCACATTTATGTCGACAAGCGAAGGCACTGATGCTAAGAAAACAGAGGAAGAAGAACAACAACAACAAATTAGGTCAAGTTCAGGTGTTAATTAGCTAGAACAAGTAATAATAATAATGAAAAACTGAAGATAGACGAAAACAAACTCAAAACTAAGACAAATTAATCGATTAATTAATTAATTAATTAATCAAAACCTTTCTCTTCCTTCTTCTTCTTCTCTGCCTTTGCCTTATTGGATTTGCCTCTTCCTGACCTCGGCGCCATTTTCAATTTCTTCAAAAACAAAACGGAATAATCGAGAATTCAAAATTCGACGAACGAACAAACTCAAAACTCAAAACCCTACTTCGAAGTGAGATATCATCGGCGATAATTTTGCATATATATATATATATAGTGAAGGAAATGGATCAAAAGAAAGAGAATGAAGGAAAAGGGGATTTATAGAGTGAGAAAGTGAATTGGGAATTGAAATTAAGCATTGAATTGGTGAGATTGCATTTGAAGAAGAAGATAGGATAAGTTTAAAGCCTTTTCAGGATTTGTGAGCAATCCTGACCTCTCCTTGTTGCTAATAAGCTGATTCTCTCTCTTTCTCTCTCTTGTTTTCTCTCTCTTAATTCAAAACCAAAACCATGTGAAGCCTCCTTATAAGTTAGCTGCAAGATGCTAACAGACAAAACGAGGCCGTTGGTGGAGCAACCGACACCGTTGATGGTGTGACACGTGGCAGAAAAGCAGCGTGCCTGATCGATTTTGTTTTATCCAGTGTTCGCGTCCTCTTTGGAGTTTTACCGATGAGGTCAAACGTCGACCGTTGATTTGGTGTATGATTCATGATATTAATTAAACATTTATGATTTATTTTCTATCCAGCATAAATACTTCATTTTGAGAGCGTATTGCTGAGCCTGAAACTCATAGGACACATATTCATAAGTTTCAAAATATAAAATTAATTTTGTAATTTTAACATGAAAAACAATATAAACTAATGACGTATGATTTATATTATGAATAGATATTGCAATTTTGAAAGTTTTCATCAAAATTGATGAACTTTTAATTACTTATATATATAAATATAGATCGTGTCGTGTCATATAATTTTAAGAATGAAAAAACTTAGGTAAAATTCCTTATATGTTTGCTATAAGGTTCCTTCAATCCGAAGTTTAATTTTGATTCTCTTTCCTCTATGATTTGTCATTCAAAAAAAAGTTAAATAATTTAAATATTTAAATAAACATGGACTAAACCTCCAATACAAGTCAAACCAAACCACACACAAATACATTCATGCCAATACCTCAATTCCCTTCCTCAATTTTCTCTTCTATTTAATTATCACTATTAATTTCCCCATCTTTGTTTACTTAATTTGGTGTTCAATTCATTTATGATCTATAATAGCAAACCGGAATGAAATAAATTAAGGTAATTAAATAATAAAAACGACTTATGGGTCAAGGTAAACCATGGTGAATAGGAAGGAAATTATGTTACAACTACGTTTTTTTTTTAAACAGAATGTTACTACTGTTCAATGCTTTGATATAAGAAATTGAAATTTCAAAACATTTGTGTTATTCAGAGTGATTTGTAGAATTAAAAATCAATCATTATAAATACAAATAAAAAACAATGAGACAATGATATTAACAATAACAATAGGGGAGCTATATTGTTAAAATCTAACTAGGTAGCTAACTAAATTATAATGACTTCTTTGGCCAAAAAATTATAATGACCTCTTTTAATTATATGTTTGACTCATTAACATAAAAAATGGGATAAAGATTGTCATTTATAAAATAAAATTACTAAATTTGAGTAGGAACGTAGTTCTGGAAATTTTATAAATCGGCGATAGATAATATATAGATAGAAAACTGAGAGAAAAGGCAAAAATGAAGATAACGTCCCTTTTTAATTAAAAATTATTATTTCAATATTTAAAAATATAAACTCTATATATTTATTAATATAACATGTGGAAGAGGACTAAATATAATTATCAAATAATATTATTAACATAAATTATTGTTGCATAAATATTGTCATCTAAACTTTTAATATTAAAAAACTTTAGGCGATGAGCCTCGATCTATATATTACAAATCTTTTAAAATAGCACAGAAGTCTAAAAGCCATCATCAATTTATTGAATTGGATACATTATAAAAAAACTAATGAAAATTCAAAATTTTATTAGAAGAGGAAACAAATTAAAAAGATTTTGCATTACGCGTGCAACTATATAAGCTACATAAATAATAATATTTCAATATAATCTCAATTTCAAACATAAAAATTTAATAATTTATCGTTTAATAGTAGTCATATACCAAGGTGTCCTTAGGCTAAATCTAAATGAAATATCATTATTACTATTATTATTATCGAGATTTAAGTAAGATTCTAGTAAATTTAAATTTTACTTAAAATTAGAATTGTTTTGTCTAAATAAAATAATAAATTTTAAGATTTAAATTGAAATTTTAACAATCATATCTAAAACTAGGTATAAAACTCAAAAGTCTTAATATATATATCTCATACTAGGTCATTAACTTCGATCATCCATTAATTATTCTTGCAAGTAGTACTCCATCGTAAATTATCTCAACTAATATTTTGGAATGGATTGGCGGCTATCCCTAGCTATAGCAGTTCAAGTACTTTTTAATTGACATTAAGCATTAATATAATTCCCTTAAGAGACTCAAAAGAAGACGTTGAAATGTTAAAATCAACGACTTGTATCATTGTTACATATCTATAAGTATCATTATTTATATCTTATTTAAGAATTTCAAACATGCAGAAGTCAGAGTCTTTCTCTTTGACTAAAATTATATATTGTTGAAGTAACTAACTAATCTTCTCTTACTTAAAACAAAAATTACATAAAGAGATCAATGTGACACTGACAATGTTTGTGTGCCTAAGAATTTTGTCACAGGGCCGGCTTCTTCCTAGAATGTGATATGTGGTCAGAAATGGAATATCAAAACCCTAAAAAGCAAACAAAAGCATGCGATATATATACGTGCTGGACTTTCCTAAAGAACACAGGAGGAATGAATAAACATTGTCTTTAACACTGTATTATGCGCTTTTGTAAACTACCTAAAATCCAACCAAACGGCATTTTTGGATGAAAATCATTTCCAATAATGGTGGCTCCTACGCACAATAATAATTATTTAATAATGTATTGACATTTAAATTTAATCTCATATCTTTTGCTCAGGTCTCAAATCAGTCCCATATCTTTTTTTGTTGCTAATTTGATTTCATATCTTTGTAAAAAGGTTTCACCGTTAGTCTTATCCTAAATTTCGTCAATCTCCCCCTTTAAGTGTGACGCTGATAGCTGACATGGGGGATTAAAAGTGTAAAATAAAACAGAGGAAGATAGGATCAAAATTCCAACTTACCCAAAAAATAATGGATCAAATTTACAAAGATATAGGACTAAAATTTGCACTGACATGGGGACTAAAATTGCAGCATGTTATGTCACTAATCTATAGAAGATTTGTTTTTAATTTTTTTTATCAGTTACATATAGATACAAAGCTCAAAGAAAGGAGAAAATCTAATGCTACACCCATGGCATTAAGCAAGCATAGAAATAAACAAAGATATTCCTCTAAACAACACACACAAAGAAATTTATATCAACCAGATCATCAAGGCAACACACCATAAGGGCGAAGACCTTGATGAGCAGAAGCAAAATAAGAAGATTTACATCACAGCTACAGAAAACATCTATGAAACTTCACTCTACAAATCTAAGATAAATGAAGAAATAAGTCTTCACAATAGGAGTTATTCACTTATTCACTTTCTAAAAATCTCTTTTTTTCCTGTAACAACTTTTTGGCGGGAACTTTTCATTCTCTCTCTTCTGTGAGATTTTTCGAGGGTTTCTTCTCCATTTTTTTCGAGATTTAGTTCTATTCTGTGTTCTAGATCGAGTGAGAGTGCTTGTTTTCTTCTTCTCTACTCTCTTGATCTTTGTCTTAGTTGAGATTGTAGAGATCTGGTGTATTTCTTCGCTGGTGTGGCGATCTGTTCTTGTGCGATTTTCTCCGTTTTGTAAGGAAATGGAGGAAGATGTTGGCGCAAGAAGCTGCGAAATGGCAGTGGATGTGGAGTGGAACAAGCAGGAGTCGTCGATTGTTGGAAGGAGGACTCTGATCGGAAAGATAGAAGCTATGAAGAAGTTTAACAAAGGCATCTTCAGGAATACGTTGTTCAAAGGCTGGAATCTTAATGGAGATGTGAAAATCAACGATATAGGAGGTAATCAGTTCTTTTTTTTTATTTGATAATGAAACTAATTGTATTAGGATTTTAAGAGATAGACCTTGGTATGTGGCTGGATTTCTGATTTTATTGCAAGAATGGAATCAATTCTCTCCATTGAGTGATTTAGTTTGGAAGTCTTGTCCATTCTGGATTCAGTTACATGGAGTGCCATTAGGTGTAATCTTTGAGCATAATCTGTTCTGTATGGGGAAAATGTTTGGTGAGGTGCTGGAATTTGACAAAACCTATTGTGAATGGAGGTATTGTTAGAGATTTCTTGAGGATTAGAGTTTTGATTGACGTGTATCGTCCTCTTGTTGATGGTTTCTGGATTCCTAGACCTAATTTGGATAAACTGTGGATTTCTGTGAGGTATGAGAAGTTGCAGGCACTCTGTTATAGATGTGGTACATTAGATCATAACTTTAAGGCTTGCGAGAAGAATAAAGTTATGATTGAAGTTGATAGGCCTAAGTATGGTGTTTGGTTGGCTGTACCTACTGTGAGAGGAGTGAGGTTTGTTGATATTGTGAAGGTTGATGGTAAATGGTGTGATGATGTTAAGAATATTAATTCTTGTCATGTTCAGAAGGAGGCTAGTGTTGAGAATGTTGTGGTTTCAAATGAGGCAGATGTAGTCTCCCAGTCTATGGAGCTATGTGTGGTTGGTGGTAGCATTTGTCAGGATAGTATGTGTGATGATGTAGTGGTATGTGAAAATGCTATGCAGGGTGATGATGTGGAGATTTCTTCCTCAGTTCATTGTGCTGAATCATCTTCTGCAATTATTCCAGTAGAAGAAGGTTTTCTAAAGAGGATGAGTTATGATCAGTTGAAGAGTATGAAGAAGGAGAATATGAGTGAGCTTATCACTACAAGAAAAAACGGAATTAGCTACGGAATTTTGCTACAGAAAATTTTCATAGCTATTCTCTAGCTAATTAGCTGCGGATTAGCTATGACAAAAATTTTCGTAGCTAAATTTAGGAATGTGACTGGTGCGCAAAGGCGGGAAGTTTTTGCTACCGATTAGCTATGGAATTGTTACGAAATATTCTATAGCTAAATAAATTCCGTAGCTAAAGTTAATAGCTATGGAAAATGTTTGTAGCTAATGATTTTTTGAAAAAGATCGAAGATTTGCTATGGATTAGCTACGGAATTTTTTCATAGCTAAATGTCTTTTTTGAAAATTATAAAGTATTGCTATGGATTAGCTACGGATACTTTCCATAGCTATTTTTTTTTCTCAAATCCATCTAAACCCTATTATCTGCTTATAATATTTTCACAAAAACACTTACTATTGGGTCCCTAAATTTATATCAATTCAAATAATTAGTCTTTGGATAATCGAAATATACGATTTGGTCCTTAAAATATTTCAATTGTCAATTATTTGATCCTAAGTGACGAATTTGTCTCTAAATTTGAACTAATTTATATGTTTTGGCCTCTCAATTTATATTGAATTTTATTTCTTGCTTTCTAAATTTGACCTCAGAAACGAAATAATTGACAATTAAATAATTTTTATTTTTATGTTTTATGGTTTTTTTATTTTTAGTTTTCATTATAAATATATTATTAGTTCCTAAATCATTGCAATTGTCAATTATTTACTCTATGGAGACTAAAAAATAAAAAAAATAATATAAATTCAAAGATTAAAAAGTATTAATTTGGTATANTATAAATTCAAAGATTAAAAAGTATTAATTTGGTATAAATTTATGAAGCATGAGCGCTGACACAGACATGAGACACGACTCGGATACACCGACATGTCAAATTCTTAATGTTTCATGACATGAGACGACATATATTTATATATATAAATAATTTAAAATTATAAATTTTGATAAAAAAAAAATTTAAAAATTATAATATATATTCATAATATATGTCATTATTTTATATTGTTTATCATGTGTGAAGTGTTCATGCTTCATAAGTATAAATTCAAGAACTAAAAAATATATAATCATTTCAAGTTAAGGGACCAAATCGTCATTAAAGATCAAATAGTTGACAATTGAAATATTTCAAGGACCAAATCCTATATTTTAATTATTCAAGGATTGATTAGTTGACCGATATAAAAGAGACCAAATAATATGTTTTCTCTTAAAATTAATTTATTTATTTTACTTAAATATTTTTTTAAACAAGACTACCCACCAGCCAAATAAATCTTCTAAACAATTTTGCCTCCCAACTTTTTCACAAGCCATTCAAAATTTTTCACAAACCCTCCACATCACTAAAGTAAACCCTCCTAAGGTTACAGGAAACAAAAAAAGCCATAAAGAAAGTCAGCAATGGAGGGAAAAAAAGATGATAGTTGGATCCGTTGTGGACACTCAGTCAGTTGCCATCTGTTGTAACTTGCGCTTGCCATACTCGTGATGTCCATCTTTAGAATCTCTTGTTCATAGGTGGAAGCTACCAGGTGATTCTTACAGAAAAGAGGTCTGGGAATATGTATGGTGATGTCTCGGACACCTCTTCCTTGGAAGGTCTCGAGGGCTCGCCTGAGGCCAGTCAGAACTGTAGTAAGGATTGGCTTATCCGACTTCTCGCACATATAGAAATCCAAGATGGGCAAGCATCGGTCGAAATGGAAGATTCCTGCAATATTTTTCTTTTTCTGCGTATTTTTGAACCAGGCACAGAAGTACCGCTCGTTTGATGTGTTAATGTAGTAACCTCTTGGGCCCTGTAGATTCCTTCCGTGAGAGGTAACGGAAATGCTTTTTATTACGTCTGTCTTGGTGTAGGTCTTGAAATCATGCCAACCCTTGAAGATCTCGTCAAGGCTTGCCGTAGTTCCCTGGAACTTAACTTTGTTTCGATGGTTGTATATGAGCCAAGCAAAAGTAAGAGTGTCCATAAACAGCGTCCCGCTGAGCTTTTCCTGTTTGACATCAAGGAAAAGTGAGGTGATCCACGTTGTGAATCCAAGATGCAATAGTTCCTCGGTTTTGATTGCCATAGGGGAGCCAAACCAGGCAGCTCTGGTGAGGGGGCACTCAAGGAAGAGGTGGTTACAATCTTCAGTAGTATCACATCCGAAGGCGCAATTGGCATCAATGTTGAAGTGTTTCTTGAGTAAGTTGGCACCCAGGGGGAGTGCGTTAACTATGCATTTCCACCCAAAGAGCTTAATTTTGGGGAGCCCTGGAAGTTTCCAAAAATCTTTCCATGGGAAAGTCTGTTGACAGCTGTTATGACTGGTGACCGAGAGAGCATAGGCATCCTTTACAGAATACGTGCCCTTGGCATTCTTGGTCCAAACTATTTTGTCATTTATGCCAGTATGAGAGGTGGGCATGTTAAGTATGATATTAGCAGCGGTATCATCATAAATTGTTCTGATCATGTTTGTGTCCCAATCACCATTCGGGCCGATGAGTTGGGACACACAATTGATGTTGCCAGGGTCATGGCTAGGAGGAAACCATAATGGGTCGGAAAGGGATATACTTTGGCCATTACCAATTCTCCATGCGCAGTCCTTCATGATTTCGTTGATTTTGTTACATATAGCTCTTGCGAAGGGGGATGTTTGTGTAGTACTAAAGCTGGTGGTTCCGTTCCTTGTTTTCTGGTATTTGGCATGGTAGACCTGTGATAGAAGGCAGGTCCTATCATGGATAATCCTCCAGGCTTGTCTCCCAATCATGGCATCATTAAAAGCACCTATTCGTTTGATACCGAGTCCACCATAAGAAACAGGGGTACAGATATAGTGCCAGGCTTTCATGTGAGGGGACTTACCACCGGCATGGTTTCCCCAGAAGAAATTGTTTAGTATTGAGTCGCATTTATTAGCTTCCTTCTCTGTCAGTTTGAAATAAGACAGGTGATACAGGGGCATAGATGTAAGGACAGCTTTAATGAGAACAATCCTTGCGGCCTGGGAAAGGAATTTGGTTTTCCAGCCTTCCAACTTGCTCTGTAATTGGTCAAAGATGACATCAAAAATTTTTCTGCTGCGAGGCTCCTCGTCAACAAAGCTCCCCAGATATTTCGGGAATTTTTCCACACATTTAAAAGCAGCAGCCCTAGACATCATCTTTTTGAAGCGATTCGGAGTGTTGGGGCTAAAAGTGATTTCCGATTTCATTGGGCTAATGCAGAGCCCTGAAACTCGCCCAAAACTTTCGAAGATGTTCTTAAAGTGCTGGATAGTATCCAGGTCTGCTCTAGTGAAAAGGAGAATGTCATCTGCATAAATAAGATGATTTATAGGCGGGGCATTTCTTGCGACTTTTATGCCCTTGAGCGACCCCTGATTTTGAGCTTTAACAAGGAGGCCCGAAAGGACATTCATGCAAAGGATGAAGAGGTAGGGGGATAAAGGATCACCCTGTCTTAGACCAGCTTTAGGGCGGAAGCTAGCGGAGGTAGCCCCATTGACTTGCACTTTGAAGGAGACCGTAGTAACACATTGCATGATAAGTTGGGTCCAGTGTGGCGGGAAGCCCATCTCAGTGAGAAGCGTTTGCAAGAAATGCCAAGAGATCTTATCGTATGCTTTGTGAAGGTCAATCTTAATTCCCGCCCAGAAAAATTTACCTTTTTTGTGTCGCCGGATGTATCGCAGGACCTCATGGGCGAGCAAGATATTATCGGTGATGGACCTGCCTTTAGCAAAGGCACTCTGGAATGGGGTAATTAAATCAGGCATGATCCCCTGAAGTCTATTTGTGAGCACCTTGGAAATGATTTTATAGGAGACATTACAAAGGCTGATAGGTCTAAAGTCTTTAAACGAAGACTGAGAGTCCCCCTTGGGAATGAGAACAATTGTTGTTTGGTTCATCTCTTGTAGAAGGTGACCCGAATTAAGGAAGGAAGCAACCATTTGTATAATGTCCTCACCCACTGTGGGCCAGAAGTGCTGATAGAAAATGGCAGGCATGCCATCAGGACCAGGAGCTTTGTGGCCATCCATGTCAAAGACTGCGTTCTCAATTTCTAATCTTGTGAACGGTCTGTTAAGGACTTCAAGGTGGTTGGCAGAGAGATGTTTAATTCCAGAGTCCTGAATACAATCCCGGATATCATCCATTTCCGTGCCAGCTGAGTTGTTAAAGAGGTTGGTGAAGAATTCCTTTGCAGAGTCAAGGATCTCACGGGTCCCTCTGATCCATTCGCCATTATGATTTTGAATGGTAAGGATTCTATTCCTGGTTCTCCGACTTTTTACCACATTGTGGAAGTATCTAGTGTTTCTGTCACCATTGGCCAGCCACATTTGTTTGGCTCTTTGAGCCCAGAACAACTGTTCACAATTGAGGAGGAACTCCAGCTTTTTACGGATGGTGGTTTCTTCCTTGATGGTATTTGCAGACCAATCATAGTTGGTTTTTAATTGTAGCTCGGCAAGTTGTTTTTCTGCTTCAAAAATTTGGGATTTAATGTTGCCAAACTCATCCTTGTTCCAGTGAGCAAGGGCACTACTCGTTCTCTTGATGAGACAACTTGTCTTGAATCCTGCAGATCCGACAGGACGTGGGCCAGAATTCCAAGCATCCTGAACAACTTTATGACAGTTCTCATGAAGGATCCACATTGCCTCAAACTTGAATCTGGGCCGATTCAGGCGATCTGGTGGAGATGTATGAAGTATTAAAGGGGCATGATCCGAGGTTGCAATAGGGAGAATATCGAGGTACGTGTGGTGGTGAAGATTTATCCAGTCAGCATTGCACCAGGCCCTGTCCAATTTCTCTTTAAGGAATTCAGTGTTCGCTCTATTATTACACCATGTGTAAAGGTTGCCTTTGTGCTGAATTTCCATTAGCTGCTTGTTGTTAAAAACCTCCATAGCCCGAGATGCCCCAACTATTTTGGAGTTGTTTTTGGATATTTAATATATTTAATATATCAAAATTAAAGTAAGACTTTGGAGGGAGTGGATCCTCTCCCTTTGATATTCTCTCCCTTTCTCTCCCTTTACTTTAATCTTATCCATTAAAAGCATCTAATGATATGAGATGATGCCACGTCACTCCTACTCTCTTATTTTCTTTCAACTGAAGGTTGAAATCCACCGTGTACAGAATTTGTTTGCCGAATACACCCACACATGTTTGCCATATCATTTTCTACCATTGAGCTTCACTTTAAGAAATTGTTCATTTTTTAGAAATTTTTTTTTAATTTATATTTTCTACTACTAGATATCTTTTAATTTATTGAAAATACATATGTATTATTATTTTTATCAATTGTATATAAAAATTGGGTAAATTACACTTTGGTATCCTGTGGTTTGGTCATATATCACGGTACCCTGTGGTTTAAAAAATGACACTTTGGTATCTTGTGGTATTTTCCATTAACACTTTGATACCCTTTGGAACTATATTGTAATTTTAACCATAACAAATTTTGCAAAAATTACATATTGACCCCAAT